>CM076584.1:113909792-114011720 GCA_034641835.2 Pinus albicaulis | reverse complement strand
TTCTTTATGGTGTATTCCACTTATGTTGCTTCTTTTTAAAGTGCTTTCTGTTACACCATTTTTTTGGTCATCTAACCTATTATCATTAGATAAACCCAAGTACACCATGTAAGACCAATTTTACCCTAAGTAAAATTGCTTTCACCACATTTGTCTATATTGCATGGTCATATTTAACCCAAAACAAGGAAATCAATTAAATAAATCATTATTTATTTGATTATTTCCTAAGAATAAGTTATTTAAATTATTATTTAAATAATATTCTTAGTTAAATTTGACTAAATCAAATATAAATAATTAAATAAACCATTATTTATTTAATTATATTCCCCTCATTTCCCTTAAATAATAAATAAATCATTTATTTATTTGTTATTTACAAATAAAGGAATTGACCCAAGTCAAAAACCCTTTTCCCTCCAACAAATATAATAAAATATTCCTAAAGGGTGATTCTAGAATTTGATTAATAACATTTTATTCATGCACCGAGTTCTAGAACACCCCAATATTTTGTTATAAATAGAAGGGTTTTCCCCATTCATTAGTCACCTTCATTGCATTAGATCACTCTGGATCTACTCTTGGTCACCATTTTCCATTTTTGTTTTATGAACTCCCATTGAGTTCTATGTTTGTTTTTCTACACCAATAAGAGAGAGGAGTTCCAGATTTGAAACACTGAGGACTTCCAAGAACCCATCCCACTGAGGAGAACCATAAAACACCTTTCTTGTTTTCCTCTCAGGTGCCCCATTCTTTAATATAATACAAATAATTCTTTTAAACACTTTGTTCTTGTCTTGTCTATTGGATGCATGGAGCCATACTATATTTTATCTGCTTAATGTCTTTTTGTGCTTAGATCTGAATTTATTGTAGAAATTTGCTGAATAATGAAGATTTATCCACTGAGATTATCCTGGTCACACACTAATTCGAATTCATGCATAACACATAACCTCTTCTACAATTGATCATCAATTTGCGGAAATAGAAACAGTCGCATGCGCACATAAACACAATATGTAATGGGGAAAGCATATAGCTGAAAACCCCCAGCTATTTTGTATATTATAATAGAAGAGAACATGTAACAATACATAGCACAATACTCCTCACAAGTACTCATTACTATCTCCAGAAGTTACACACAAACTAGCTCAGTTTTGAACAAGTCACGGGTTCAAAACTCATCCACTATTTTCCTGCCTCTACTGCGCAATCCAAGTTGGTGTAATGAGAGATCCAAGTTAGAATCTCCTTGGCTTCAACTGCGCAATCCTCATTGGAAATCTCCTCCAATGCTTGTGCAAATCTCATGCACAACTAATGTCGCAACTAATAGCAAACTCACCCTTTCATCTACCTCTTCCACTGGTCTTCACTGAACTGTCCATGTATTGAAGTCAACTGATGTGTTCTTTAGTTGAATAATGAGTTAATGTTTAGTGAATTAAATAATATTTAATTCACACCACTCATCTCTAGTGTATTAGCCAGTTAAACTAAATACAACTAGTTCAACTAAGTTAACCCGAACACAATTCCACCAAACTCCGCCACTTGAGTTCTAACTGAAGTCAACCATGCATGAGCTCACCAAACCCCTAGGAATAGCGTAATTCCTTCTGTCAGGAGCATGGGCCACATCCGTAGCTCCAACTGAAGTGCTGCAAGAGGATAAACTGAAGTTTATAGTCCAAATATTATTAAGGGCTAATAATATTTGACTGACCTATTTTTAGACAGGCAGTCTAAAAATAGACTTCGACCTGTATGTCTTAAAATAGAGGTCCATATATTTTTACCAACTCGACCAATCATCCAAGAATAGCATACTGCAACTCCTAGACCATGCTCCATATGTCTAAAAATAGACATAGTCTAAAAATAGACTTTGCGCCAAAAATAACCTGCGGGCCCACTTAGTGAACGTGACTTCATTTCACTAAGCTCCATCATCTTGTTGCATTTTCAACACTCCCTCTCAACAAGATATCGATTATCTGCAACCCCTATCCTACCTCTGTGGAATTCGAATTTTCTCCTGGTGAGTGCCTTCGTCAAGATGTCAGCATCCTGATCCTCCGTGGGAATATATGAAAGTAACATGATTCTCCGCTGCACACAATCTCTGATATGATGGTACCTAATTTCGATGTGTTTGGATCTATCATGAAATACTGGATTAGCCGAGAGTTTAATGCAACTCTGGTTATCACAATAAATCACAGTAGGCTCCAAGTGCGACCCGAACAATCCGACGAGGATCTTCCTCATCCAAATAGCCTCGCATGCAGCCAAGTTTGTTGCCATGTACTCGGCCTCTCGCAACCGAGTGCCACCTGACCATCCTCTCGCTTCCCCGCCGTCATAGAAACCGCCGTCGACCCGACATCGAAGACCTCCGTGCGGTTTTTCTCGGTCCGTTGGGCTCCTCGCTCCACCCGCATCAGTGAAGCCGAAAGCTTCGCTCCATCTGTCCGTTCGTACCACAATCCATATCCCGATGTGCCTCTGAGATAACGCAATACATGCTTTCCTGCCTTCCAGAAGATCTTGGTAGGCTTAATCATAGCTTGTGAAAACTGGTTAACTGCATAGCATATATCGAGTTGTGTATTGACCAGATACATAAGTGACCCCACCAACTGTCGATAAACAATGGCATCCACTATCTCTACTGAAGTAGCATCCTCCTTCCTCCAACCACCAAGAAGAGGAGTATCAACAGGCTTGCAGCCATGCATGTTGAACTTCTCCAGTATCTCTCGGGCCTAGGCATACTTACCCCGAGAAACAAACAAATCCTCCACCGCGCCGCCAAATCTCCAATCCTGCAAGAAATAACAAAGGAGGCCCAAGTCCTTCATCTCAAACTCTCTAGCAAGATCCTCCTTGCATGAAAGTATCACCAGCTCATCACCCGTCAAAATAAGATCATCTACATAGAGTACAATGATCAGCAAATTCCCATCCACCACAATCTGGTACAGGTTAGGATCTGCCTCACTCTTGGAGAATCCAAGTCCGGTGAAATAACTGTCTATCCGTGTGTACCAAGCACGAGGTGCTTACTTCAACCTGCACGTTGCTCTCTTGAGTTCGAAAACATGCGAATCACCGCCGAAGATCTCGAAACCTTCGGGCTGCTCTATGTACACCTCCTCCTCAATGACTCTGTTGAGGAATGCAGTCTTCACATCCATCTGATGAATGTGCCACCCCATCTGCGTTGAGAGAGCTAGGATCGTCCATATGGAAGAATACCTTGCGACAGGTGCAAAGGTCTCCTCATAATCGATCCCCTCTATCTGTGAGAAGCCTCGGGCAACAAATCTTGCCTTGTACTTCTCCACACTCCCGTCAGCTGCCTGCTTCACTTTGTAGATTCATCTCGAACCCACCACCGATTTCCCCTCAGGCCTTGGGACAATCTCCCATGCACTGTTTCTGACAATCGAATCATACTCTTCCACCATGGCATCTACCCATGCGGGGTCCTCCACAGCTTCCTCGAAAGAGGATGGCTCTATCACAACACACTGACTCATAAGAGCCATGTATCCAGTGTACCGATCAGGTGACTGTCTCTGTCTGCGTTGTGCTGTAGGTGGTCCCACAACCTTCTCTGCATCTTGAGCCAGTCGCTCAGCTTTTGTAGTGCGCTTCCGCCCTTTGATGGTTGGCGCTACATGAGTGGTTTCTTCCACTCCATGAACCTCCTCTTGTGGTTGATCCACATCCTGAGGCTCATCCTTAGGAACTAATAGCTCCTCATCTGCATGAAAGTGTAGCTCCCTCTCAAGCGAACACTTCATGGCTTTCTCCTCCTGAAATTTGATATCCCGTCGCACAACAGTTCCCGCGACCGTCCGGAAAATACACACGATAGTTGTGGGGCGACGTTGTACCCCACAAATATCCCAACCTCTCGCGGTCGCATCCAAATTTCCTTCGGCATCCTTCGTCACATGCATGTAGACAGGTGAGCCAAAAATCCTCAGATGAGAAATATCAGGCCTCTTGCCAGAAAACGCCTCCTCCAGCGTACTCATGCCAAGTATCTTGTGAGGACAACAGTTCTGCACATACACTGCAGTATTGCATGCCTCAGCCCACAAGTGAAGGGGTAGGCCCTGATCATGCAACATCGCCCGTGTAGCACCCACGATCGTTCTATTCTTCCGCTCAGCAACCCCGTTCTGCTGTGGGTTATGGGGTGCGATGAGCTCTCTCCGAATCCCTTCTGCGCTGAAAAAGTCCTTGAACTCGCCAGAGATTTAATTCACCACCATTGTTGCTCCTAAGAGCCTTCACCTGCTTCCCCGATTCTTTCTCAACTAGTGCCTTGAACTCACAAAACTTTGAGTATGTCTCGCTCTTCTTTTGCATGAAGAAGATCCAACACTTACGAGAAAAATCATCAACAAATATCACATAGTACCCGTGCTTTGCTGTCGAAGCTACTGAGAAAGGTCCACACACGTCTGTGTGAATTCTCTCAAGGATCGTCGTGGCATGACTATCCTTCTCATGAAAGGTGGCTTTCACATACTTCCCCAAGGTACACCCTTTGCACTGATCTGACTGCACAAGAGTGCCCTTAGGAAGCCCAATAGAAATCTGCTGCAGGATCTTCAAAGCTCCATGGTGAAGGTGGCCCAATCTCTTGTGCCACAGCTCGCCATCATCATCCCGGCTCACCACTTCTCCCACCTTGCATGCCATTGCTGCGTAGCCATCTACTTGCAACTGATAAAGGTTATTGACTCGAACCCCTGTCTTCTGGGTCTCACCAGTAGTCTTACTACGCAGGAAGGCTTTTCCTTCGCTGAAGACCACATCATACCCCTTGTCTTCCAACATCGCCATAGAGATCAGATTCTTCATCAATCCTGAAACATGCAATACTTCCTTCAATACGAAGGGTTTACCAGACTCCCTCTCAAAGGAAATGGTACCGATACCGGTCGCATTGTATCTACCATCATCGCCCATCTCGATGTGCACTCCAAGATATTTTTTCTCCGTATCCGAAAAAAGATCTCGATCTCCTCTTTCATGTGAAATGACGCACCATTGTCCAAGAACCATACCGATCCCATCACACTTGAGACCATCAATGCACGTTGAAAAACTACTTAACCGGGGAGGCCAATGCCTCTCCCGCTGCAGATCCGGCAGCCTTCTTATTTTTCTTCTTCTGCGGACAATTTGTGGCATAGTGTCCGTGCTGGTGACAATGAAAACACTTCACCTTGGACATATCTTGCTTCTTGCCTTTCGCACCAGACTGAGAAGCTTTCTTGCTCTTCCTCTTCTTTGCTTTGGCAGCCAAAGTGCAATTTTCTTCATCAGGTACCTTTGATGAAGATCCGTCCCTAGTAGTCCTCCTTATCTCCTCTTGCATGAGATCTGCCCAAAGGCGCTCCCATCCCGGCAACTTCTCCCGACCATTGACACTATCTTGATATGCATGCCAACTTTTCAAAAGACCAAGGAGAGCCAGGTCCACCATATCCTCTTCTTCGACAGTCACCCCCACACTTCCCAACTCATCTCTGCATTGAGTGAACTTCGTGAGGTACTTTGGTGATACCGTCGCCTTTCTCCATCTTATTATGTCTCCGAGTTTATCCTTGAGCGCCTGATTCCTTTGGTCGCTCTTGCTCGAATAGATTTGTCAACGCTTTCCACATCAAATATGGATAAGCTTTTCCATGCAGGCTGGATACAATGTGATCCTTCACGCCCTCCAACAGAATCCTTCGACATTTCGCCATCTTCTTTTTCCAAGCCTCAACTTCAGCAGGATCAGTAGGCTTTTGGATATCCATATCTACGAACTCCTTCAGCCCATTATCCTCTAATACCGCCTCCATCTGGTCTTTCCATGCAACATAATTTGAACTACCCTCAAGGGCATATTCGAGTCGCAACCCGTTGAAAGACATTTCAACTCTGGCACCAAGAAAACAATCTGCTGCAAAATTCGAATTCCAAGCTCAAAACTCAACTGCTTCTGGATCTGTGAGAGAAAATTATTTCTAGCACAGAGATCGACTGTAAGGGCATTTATTGGATATATCACCTTTCAAATAAAGGATGGATCCAGAGGCTACTTGGCCCGTTACAGACTCTGTCTATTGAAATAAAATTGTAATCACTGTAATAGATCCCGATGATCAATTCACTCCGATACCATGTAGAAATTTGCTGAATAAAGAAGATTTATCCACTCAGATTATCCTGGTCACACATTAATTCGAATTCATGCATAACACATAACCTCTTCTACAATTGATCATCAATATGCAGAAATAGAAACAGTTGCATGCGCACATAAACACAATATGTAATGGGGAAAGCTTATAGCTGAAAACCCCCAGCTATTTTGTATATTATAATGGAAGAGAACATGTAACAATACATTGCACAATACTCCTCACAAGTACTCAGTACTATCTCCAAAAGTTACACATAAACTAGCTCAGTTTTGAACAAGTCACGGGTTCAAAACTCCTCCACTGTTTGCCTGCCTCTACTGCGCAATCCAAGTGAGTAATGAATGAGATCCAAGTTCGAATCTCCTTGGCTTCAACTGCACAATCCTCATTTTCAATCTCCTCCAATGCTTGTGCAAGTGTCATGCACAACTAATGTCGCAACTAATAACAAACTCACCCTTTCATCTACCTCTTCCACTGGTCTTCATTGAACTGTCCATGCACTACAATCAACTGATGTGTTCTTTAGTTGAATAATGAGTTAATGTTTAGTGAATTAAATAATATTTAATTCACCTCACTCATATCTAGTGTATTAGCCAGTTAAACTAAACACAACTAGTTCAACTAAGTTAACCCGAACACAACTCCACCAATTGTCTCATCAACTCCACCAAACTCTACCACTTGAGTTCTAACTGAAGTCAATCATGCATGAGCTCACCAAACCCTTAGGAATTTCATAATTCCTTCTGTCAGGTGCATGGGCCACATCTTTAGCTCCAACTGAAGTGCTGCAAGAGGATAAACTGAAGTTTATAGTCCAAATATTATTAAGGGTTAATAATATTTGATCGACCTATTTTTAGACAGCAAATTTTAAAAAATAGACTTCGACTCGTATGTCTAAAAATAGAGGTCCATCTATTTTTAACAACCTCGACCAATCATCCAAGAATAGCATACTGCAACTCCTAGACCATGCTCCATATGTCTAAAAATAGACTTTGCGCCAAAAATAGCCTGCGGGCCCACTTAGTGAAGGTGACTTCATTTCACTAAGCTCCATCATCTTGTTGCATTTTCAACATTTATGCAGCAGACTTAAAGATATTTTGCAGCCATAATCGATGTTAAGGCTATTTGTTATGCATCACTAAAGGGATCTTTTACGACGAAAGATTCATACTAACAATTGGCGACTCCACACGGGTTTTCTTTTGCGACCGCTATCGTTTTATCTATTCCTGCATATCCAGCTATTTCAGACCCTAGGGTTTCTCTTCCATTTTTTTTTTCCTATTTTTATGGTGATTTTCACCCCTAAAACCCTTAAACAGTCAATTTTTTAACTTTCGTGTGTTTCTGGCCTTATTGCGCAGGTGACAGACATCAGCCGCAACTGAGACGACAAAATTTTCTGAAATCTGCCGCCGAGAGAGCCGGATCTGCAGGTCGCACTTATCAGCCAAAAAAGTGCGACCTGAGCCTCAGGATGCATTTTCTGCCCCAAACCTGCGACCTGGACTGAAAACAGGTCAGAACCTGCGACTTGCAATTTTTCTGCAAATTTTTCAACACTTTTTCTGGGTTTGTCTGAAGCTTCTGTCAGGGTTTTCCAGGCTTTGTCTCTGCCTGTTTGGACCTGTTTCTGATCTGATTCACTCAACTAAGAGGGAATATTTCCCCTTAGGACTCTATTACCCTCCACTTTTTGTGGACGAGTCTTTACTGTTTTAGAAGTTTGAATTTCCAGAGTTTCAGCCCTCTTTTTCTCCGATCTGATACCTCCTTTTCAGATCCCTTTAGATCAGCTCTTCTCCCTCTCAAAACCACCTCATATCGTTTTTTTTGGGTTCATTTCGAAGGCCACCACCTTGTCTCTTCTATCTTTAGCTGATCTCCTCCTTTTTCGCAGCAACCTTGCCTCTGCCTCTTTGCTGTTCTCTGCACCACTTTTCAGCAGATTTACCCTTTAGATCCCAGTCCCTCCGGACCTTAGATCTATTGGCATATTTTTAGCGTGCTTTGCCTAGTTTTTTCCCTGTTGTAGACTAGTTTTGAGAGACCCGCCTTTTTGGGTTAGATTGCTGCATCGTTAGTTGTTAATTTTCTGTTCTTTCAGTCTCATTTACTGCAGGTTTCTTTTCCATTACACAACACACTTTTTATTTTACTCTCAAAACGTCTGGGTTTAAACAATTAAAATTAACGCACGCCACACACTGACCCTAAGCGAAGAAGCACCTGGTTACCACTGCCTGGAAAAGACTTTAAAATCAATTGTCACTGCACCTCTCTACCCTTGACCTCACTTGATTTTGTTCCCCCCTACCCTTGTCGGTTTCTCTTCTTCCTGTCATCATTGCGCCCCCAAGGCGCCTCTCCCGGAGACTTCTTGGCCTTCATCCTCAGTTTCCGCTTGGTGGACTTCCTCCTTCCTGTCGTCATCGAGTAAGTCTTTCCCCGAGTCTGCACTCCGACTCTTCCTCTGATTGTTCGGGTTCTCCCCCTACTCCTGGTTCTCCCCCTGTCACTTTCACCATTTCTACTTCAGGGCCTACCACCAGCAGTAACCTCAGTACTATTGCTGGGTCTGTTTCCAATGGAACCACCTCGGGACCTACCTCGACTGCCCCATTACTCCCTTATATGGCCGGCCTTAGTCTCCCCGACTTCAATCAGCTGATTAATGATCCTATCCGCCATGATGTTAGTTGGCCTGCTATGCCAACCAAGCTCCCCTTTGACATTCCCAAGTTCGAAGGCCTTGCTAGTGAGGATCCCTCCAACCATATCCGATCCTTCCATATGTGGTGTTCCTCCAATTCCATTACTGATGACTCTATTCGTCTTAGATTTTTCCAACGCATGCTTACAGGCGAAGCTTCTAAATGGTATGTTGAACATGCCACCTCCTCCCATACCACTTTTGCGACCATTTCCCAAGCCTTTTTATCTTATTTCCAGCTCCCCCTCCGATACGAAACTGGTACCGAGATTTTAACCTCTTTCCATCAATCCTCTTCGACCCGCCTTTCTGCTCATGTCCAGGAATGGCGGCGAAGACGGAGCTTGTGCCGCGCTCCCCCCTTTGAAGATTGGGTTTACATGGACTGGTTCCTTCACTCTCTCTTACCTCCCATTGGCAAAGATGTCGCATCCCATTTTCCCCAAACCGAAGAAGCCGCCCTCCAAATAGCCTTGAAGTATGACCTTATCTACGCCCAATCTGGTTATGTTTATACTGTCCTCCCTGACCTTCCCAAACCTGATGGCCCTAATGCCTCGGGGGCATCTCACTCTGCCGACGGTATTGTTGGAGCCCTGCCACATACCTCTTCCCCACCTCTTCCGGGCCATGGTTTTCCTCCAGGGGCCAGCCCCTCCGACATTTTTTTCCCTCCCAGTAGCATGTATTCAGGCTATGGCATGCCTCCTCCTTTTGCCCACCCTCCTGTTTACCTTACTGCTGCCCACCCTACTCCTTATCCATACCCGCAACCTGGTGTCCCAGCTCCTCCAACATTTGGACCACCCACTCCCTTGCCTTCTCCACCCCCACAACCGCACTTACTACCCCCTCCAGGGCAAGTATTTGCACAACAGGGGGCACCTACTTTTCCTCCTTCTCAAAGAAGGAGAAGAGGCAATCTCTCCACTTTTGGTAATCGTGGACCCAATCCTTCCAATATCGACTCTACCACTGCCAACCAGCCACAGGGTTCTCAGCCCAAGCCAAACAGGACACTTCGCACCAATAAGCCTTGTTCGTGTTGCGGTGTCTATGGTCACTACACTCACGATTGTCCATTATTACCACAAATGCGGCATATGTGGGACTCTCAGGCCACCGTGCGGGGACAACACTCCTCCCCTTCCTCCCCAACTACTTCTCAACCCGCTGTGTTTACCAATCCTTTCCCTCAACAAGGATTTGTGGCCACTCAACCCCCTCATGCCCCAGTAACCACTCAACCTTCCCCTTTTGGTTCCTCTGATTACCAGATTCTCATGATGGCCTCTGACCCACCTCTCACCGTCGACCTCAACCTTCAAACTCGGCCACGTCAGTATTCCACACCTCTCGTTCCATCTGTCTCCGAGTCTCCATCGTCTGGTCCTACAGAGCCTCTATCGACAGCCAATGGTCCCTTGCAACTCCCTCTGCCCAAAGCCGAGGTTCATCCCAAGCCTCCTAAGGGACCATTACACCGAAATGCTACCTCTGGTCGAGCTGCCCATTCATACAGCATAGTAGATGATCTGGTCCAATCTCCTGTTGCCATTTCAACACTGGAACTCCTCCAGTCGTGTCCTTCTCAAAAGAGGGCTCTATTATCTGTCGTGGGCACTGTAGATCCTGCTGATGACCAGTTGATTGTTTTCGACGCCCGTCAATCAGACCATCCCCCTCTTCCTCCTTCAGTTTCTTTCCAAATCCCAGTCAAAATCTGAAACGCCAATGTTGCTCGGTGTATTATTGATGAGGGGGAATCTACCTGCGTAATGTCTGCTTCGGTTTGGAAACAACTTGGGTCCCCTGAACTGGCCCCTTCCACCATCACCCTTCGCGCGTGGGATGGCCATGCCTCCCAGCCCATTGGCCTATTTCATAACTGTCCTATCACCCTTGCCGGCAAGACTGTTTGTGTCGACATTGAAGTTATCGACGCCCCTCTTGACTACAACATCCTTTTGGGGCGTAGTTACACTTATGCCATGTCAACCATCCCATCCGCAGTCCACCGCAAGATGTTTTTCCCTCATAATGGAAATATTGTCACCATTGACCAATTGAACTACCATGAACCAAAATCTCAGACCTCCCCTGAGTCCACCATCTCTACTGTCACCAATAAACCAACTGTTGATTTGTTGACCAGTGTTTCCCCTGGCATCTACAAAGACTCCTCTTTGCTTGGAACTTTTCCTGGTCGCCCCCCTCCTCCTGTCTCTGACCCCAGCTTAGCGAATGTTTGCATGATGCAATCGTCACAGGCTGGCCTTCCACAGCCTGCTCTGGCTAGTCAGCAACCTCAATCTCACCCCCCGCCTCCTGCTCCTAGCCCTTCGCTTCAGTTAATCGAACCTTTTTCACCCGGCCCTTCCCATCACACTCAGGAACCTCCCTACCCTCCTGAGTCAGTTCCCTCAGGTCTCCACCATACGGGAGCCATCCCCCTTGTTCACTACCCCGCTGGTCAGATACCTTTCCTTGGTACCCCCCCCCGGGCATCTATTTGGTCCCCATCATGGCCACCCTTTCCCTTCCTAATTTAACCTTGGGAATTCCCGTTTAGTATCTTACTCCTCCAACCGAGACCCCACCAGGCCACCCCAAACCATACATAGTTGTGACACTCGTACAACCGATCCCCGTCACTCCTTCCACCACCACAGTGCCCCTAGCCCCTCCGTAGAACCCTCTTAATGCTGCAACAGCTACAGGAAAGAAGCAAAAAACTCGCAAGGGGGCATCCAATGATAAGACCATCGCACCTGACCCTACCCCTCCCCCACCCGCCAAGCCTTGTGCCTTGGGTGATGGTATCGGTCATCCCACCCATACTTGTCCTGAGTTGCCCCGTATCCAACCCATGGTTAAAGTCGCGTTCCCTAAATCTACGGTCCTTGACACCTCTGTTTCTTCCTCATCCGTAGCCAAGAACCCAAAGACTCTTCGCACCAACAAACCCTGTGCTCTGTATGGTGTCCATGGCCATTATTCCCACCATTGCCCTCACCTCACGCATTACTGAGCCTCTTTAAGGTCATTCGCGAGTACGAAGTTGAACAAAATCAATCCGCCTCGCCCATCCTTGCTCAGTATGCATCAAGTTTACTTGAGGATCCCCCGACTACCATTGACATCCCTCCCCCTGATGTTGAGATGTCCGAATCTGCTGCTCCTCTCTTATACCTATCATCATCCGCACACCCCTCGGAGTACATCCCCTCTGAATCCACTCCGTCCGTTTCGCTTGATCCCCCTTCCGCCACTTTTTTGGGCTCTTTATGTTTCGACCATATTTTTACTTGTTCCTCCGTCCTTTCCCCTAATGACCCGTATGTGCACCTTTCTTCCTCTAATGATGATCTAGGTAGCTTTGCAGCCTCTTGTGGTTTCCACCACCTTTCCCTGCCTTCCCATCATCCCGATACTCCCATCCGTATCTATGATGTACTTCGTAACATGAGTCCCCCCTTTTCCTCCCTTTTCTTGTCTTGTGATGATATTCCCTCGACCCTCTCGTCCACTCATTACCTTGGTTATGCCGATGGCCCCAGTCGCTATTCTCGAAACCTTGCCTCCGCCGCCTGGGCCATCTTTACCCCCTTGCATACCCTTGTTCTTGCAAATGGGATCTGCATTGGTACCGCCACCAATAATCAGGCCGAATATGATGCAGTCCGTGGTCTCCTAGCTGACGCTCTCTCCCATTAGATCCTCCATCTGCACGTTTATTTAGATTCCTTGCTTATTGTCTTAAAACTTAATGGCATCTACCGTGTGCATAATCCTATCCTGTTTAGACAATATTTACGGGTCAAACTTTTGATACGTGAATTTCGATTCATTACATTCAACCACATACCTAGAAGTCAAAATCACTACGTCGATCAAATCACAAATCATGTTATAGACTGGCATTTATCACACACAAGACATAACATTTAACACCACCAACAAAATGCATATAAATCATCTATATCATATAACATGTGTTTTCAGAGTCCACTACTTTGAAACATACGACATGCCCATAGCATGTTACAAAAACATAACTACAAAACTGGGGGGCACCACTTGCCCCTACAAAAACATTGGGGGGCACCACCTGCCCTACACCTAATCACTCCCTGGAGGATCCTGAGCCAACGGCTCTACTCCCGCAGCTCGTAGATCACACATAGTCTGACCGGCCATTGCCATGCGTCGCATGATACCTCGCCATTCTGAGGATAGCCCAATACACAACTCTATGTATCGGTCGTCTAAATCCTGTCACCCATGCTCCGACACACCGGTCAGTAGTCCCTCACATCTACGACGGATGTCCTCCACCACTGTGGCCATCTCCTCGTTCTGTCCCGTCCTCGATCCACTTGTACCTGTAGCTCCTGCTGCTGCAGGACGTCCCATATATTCGGCCGGTTTTACCGGAGCTATATCTGCATTCTAAAAAAGTATAAGGATTAACACCATGCATCCTAGTCAAAAACTTTAAAATGCACATAACAGATTAGTTTCTTGTCACTTACCATCAGGTCGCCATACTCGACCAGGTGGAAGCGGCAAGTCCGGATCTCCCCAATAACTCATCCCACTATAGGGATAGTCGTCTATGTATAACAACATCTGATCCTAATGGGTGAAGAACTCTGGTCGGAACACCCGTCCGACCGCCTCTCCCCCTCCTCTACTCAGTAGCCGTCCCCACCGATGCATCCGGGGCTCTCTCGGGCCCCCATCAGGCAACTGTATACGAGGCCGTAAGGTCGGGATCTTCTCAAAGTAGAAAGAGCACAATACCGTCCCATACGTACAATCGTGATTCACTTGCCGCTTACATAGCGACAGCTGTCGTTTCAACGACACCAACATCATCTGGGCCCACCCATAGTAGGTCCCGCCCAACACACTCTCTACAATCATCATCTGCCCTCCAGTGGTGTGATGGAATGCTTGGCTGCCCAAAATCCACAACACTGCTGCTGCCACTGCCTGGGTCTCCAACCTCTCCAGATCCCCAACCGTTATCCGAGTCCCTTTGACTTGGACGCCTGGTCGACAATGTCTCTCAACAAACTCCATAATGTTATGCCCCCGTGGTAACACGGGCTGCGTATTCCCCACCATCCCCAATGGTGGGAGACCAGTCAAGAAATAAATATCCTGGACCGTCAGCTCGATCCTGTGCCCCTGCACTATAAACGCCTCATGATCTGGGTCCCAATAGCTGATAATCCGGGCCAACAAGGGCTCCCCAGCTCTCATCAACGGGTTCTCCAAAAATTTCAGAACCCCAAATCTAGCTAGTACACGACGGACACCCTGATCCGCTTGGATTTCCGTCCGCAATGTACCTAAGTCTCTCTCTCTCCATTTGATCAATATATCTACCATATCTGCACAAAAACATCATTTTGTCAGTCTACAGATCCACAAAACTGCATCTATTCACACCAAAACTGAATCTCAGCCCAAAACAACACTGAAATCACCTCCCTCTCACAGGTCGCACTTTTAAGCAAAAACCTGGGTCAGGTCGCACTTTTCAGGCCCAAAACTACGTCCTAGGTCACAGTTTTTGCCCCAAAAAGTGCAACCCGGCCGTGAGGAAGAAGTAGGGGCAGTTACTGAGATTTCAGGCCCTAATCTGAACTTTGAATCCATCAAAAACAAAGAGTAGGATTAGACCTCTTACCTGCAACTGACGAGTCACGATTCCAACAGTCGGTTTTTCTGCTACATTTGCTGCAAGATTTAGGGCCTTCTCTCCTCTCCACATTCACCACGGCTACACAAGCAAATGAATGATTTTGGAGGGAAAATGCCTTATTAGAAGAAAAACCCCTGTTTTTTCTTTCGCCAGCTGCGACCAAACCGTAGCCCCGTTTGACAAACCGTCTGCACTGTTGGAAATCTCTCATTGAGCACTCAAATGGGTGTTTGTTAGTTTTTTATGTTTTGATACTTCACTAGGACAAATTTTTTCCATGAAGGATCTTTTCATCTCTTCTCAAAATCGAATTTCTTCACTTACAACACTTGTACCAGGGGCACCACTTTTCCTCCTTACTTGTCTTTGTTCATGTTGATTTTTGTCATGAGCTACCCTATTGTACTCATGCTTTTACGGTCCCCCATTAGGCCTTCACTGCATGGCAGCACCATCGAGTCGCCCTTGTCTAGAGCATCCAAGTTGAGTCATCATTAGTCATGGAGTCTATCTCGCATCCCTCCGTATCCCACTATAGTCCTCCATCCTTCATTGCTTGGTCCCTCTCTCGTGTTGCATATTATGGCCTTCAGTCCCATTGTCCCCTATCCCTCATGATCTTGTGTCAGTCGCTTCCAAGCCATTCATGTCCTTTATGCTCTAACAAGGGAATTCGTCCATCCGCTACTCGATATCCCTCATTTCATCATCATCATTAGTGTCCATCTGATTCGTCGCTCCACTATCTTCTCTTGTGCCTCAGTTGGGGTTCCCTTATCGCCTCATCTATGGCAGACCTACTTCTGTCGACATCAGCTCATTTACTCCAGAAGTCAGGTCTAGGGGGCAGTGTTCCTTGGTTTGCGCTCTTTTAAGCCTGATCGTGATCTACACACTTGATGGTTCAGTGATGCAGTAGTAGCTATTGGTGATACCCTGGTGTGTGTGAGATGTCTCAACCCTCATGAGGGGGCGACCCTGCAGGTAGCCCCCCACATACCCAGATGACTTCTTCATTCCAGCCCTTGATGCAGCTCCTCCTAGTTGATGATATCGACCTCAGATGCTTGCAGAGCCTCTTCGATCTACATGTATCAGTCCGATTTCGCGAGCCCTTCCCCGTGTATAGGGGGCATTTGGGTGTATTTATATCTCATGTACTACAAAATTATTGTATAAGTCCTGACGATTATTCCAGGCATAGCATGTATGTGGGATTCATCATTCTCATTTTCTGGCTCATGTTTAGGCCAGCACTTGTTTTGTTATTGCATTCCGTGGTTTTCTGGGCGCTTTATTGTGTGTACTATTGTCTCGGCGGGCATAGGTATGCCTCCCCCGCCGCCTTTAGCACAGGTACCACTTCATACACTAGAGACTTGTTGCACATGTAAGTCTCATCTCCTCCGGGTCTAGTCCTTTAGCACTTTCGACTACATTACATTCCTCTCTCTCACTTTCCTTTCGTCATCTAGTGATTGAGTTCTTACAACGTACTTCTGTCATACGATTTGCTCCTAACACTCGTACGTTGGGGGGCAATCTGTTACACCATTTTTTTGGTCATCTAACCTATTATCATTAGATAAACCCAAGTACACCATGTAAGACCAATTTTACCCTAAGTAAAATTGATTTCACCACATTTGTCTATATTGCATGGTCATATTTAACCCAAAACAAGGAAATCAATTATATAAATAATTATTTATTTGATTATTTCCTAAGAATCAGTTATTTAAATCATTATTTAAATAATATTCTTAGTTAAATTTGACTAAATCAAATATAAATAATTAAATAAACCATTATTTATTTAATTATTTTCCCCTCATTTCCCTTAAATAATAAATAAATCATTTATTTATATGTTATTTACAAATAAAGGAATTGAACCAAGTCAAAAACCCTTTTCCCTCCAACAAATATAATAAAATATTCCTAAAGGGTGATTCTAGAATTTGATTAATAATATTTTATTCATGCACCGAGTTCTAGAACACCCCAATATTTTGTTATAAATAGAAGAGTTTTCCCCATTCATTAGTCACCTTCATAGCATTAGATCACTCTGGATCTACTCTTGGTCACCATTTTCCATTTTTGTTTTATGAACTCCCATTGAGTTCCATGTTTGTTTTTCTACACCAATAAGAGAGAGGAATTCCAGATCTGAAACACTGAGGACTTCCAAGAACCCATCCCACTAAGGAGAACCAGAAAACACCTTTCTTGTTTTCCTCTCAGGTGCCCCATTCTTTAATATAATAAAAATCATTCTTTTAAACACTTTGTTCTTGTCTTGTCTATTGGATGCATGGAGCCATACTATATTTTATCTGCTTAATGTCTTTTTGTGCTTAGATCTGAATTTATGCAGCAGACTTAAAGATATTTTGCAGCCATAATTGATGTTAGGGCTATTTGTTATGCATAGCTAAAGGGATATTTTACGATGAAAGATTCATACTAACACTTTCATTTATAATTTTACATTCTCTTTTATGCAATTATAATAAACATCACCGAAGAAAAGATCATGGATCATGTTGGTATAAAAGTGGTTTCTTTTTATCATGTGAATTGTGAGTATGGATGATAATCAAGGCTAAAATCAAATATGGTGAAGGAAATATCAAGCCTTTTAACCTAGAGATTGGACGTGCAACACAAAGAAGGAATGGAGAATGACGATGTTCGCACTGCGAATTTCCATAAAGCTTTCTACTGGATAACCGACATGGTAGATAAATTGTTTGCATATTATGAAAAGAGAGTGGAAAAGAAGTAAAGGAAGAAGAAATAAAAACCACAAGACAATTCTTTGGTAAATCAGGGAAATGGAGGAGAACCTCTTGAACTTCCATTTCTATCTTCCATTGAATGTTCTTCTTCTTCTTCATCTCATTCTCATCATTTAAATAGACATCTGTAACAATCCTGGTTGAAAAAGCATGTTAAAAATATATAAGACCATGGTTATGGGACACGTGTTGAGATTTAACAAGAAGCTTATCCACGCACACCTAGTGCATTAAGCACCTGGTTGCATTCAACACCCAGAATAGGGTGGGGCCCACAATGCTACTTTTGGGTGCATGTCTATTTTTATTATCCCTTAATTAAGATGGACATTAAATTGTAATCTATTCTCAATGTGGAATTGAATGAGTTAACTAGAAGTGATAAATTTAGTTAGCTATTGGATTTTGAGTTAGAGGATGGTTGGTGGGACATGCACAGTAATTCTAGTGGTAACAGAGTTCGAAGTGCAGTGGTGCATGATTTGGTGCAAGTTTTAAATAGTTTAACTCAATTAAGTGAGTTAAACTCAGTCGTGCTAGTTGTAACTAAAGATACACTAGTGATATATCTAGTGAATTAAATATTAATTAATTTACAATCAGTGATCTCAAATGCAACTAAGGATATACTATTATTAGTTGCATGCATGTCAAATCCAATTGAGACCCAATTGAGTTCTAGGTGAAAGGGAGGTTGAATATTAGTTGAAGGATTATTGGCTTGCACACATGCAAGAAAACACCCATTGGAGTGCCCATGATACTTGCGCAGTCAAAGCGGGCAAGAATTCCTATCTTTGAGGGATCTTTACCATTAGGGACTGTGCAAGAAAGGTAGGCTGTCTCGAGGCTTAGAATTGGCTATGTGTTGGTTAGTTTTACATATGACAGTGTGAGACAATTAGATGATGTACTGGAGGGCTCTTGTGAGAATATTTTTGTATGTAATTGTTTCGTGATCCATGCCTAATATACAATAGAAGATAGTGGGGTTTTTAGCAGTAAGCTTTCCCCGACAAATTATCTGTGTTGTGGTTTGATTGATTCTTCTTTGCTTCGTGTGATTAGCGATTGTGTTTTTAATTAAAATATTCCGTAAAATATTTGTAGAAGCGATTCATTATTTAACTTTATTAAATTGTTATATCGGGTGAATCCAAGATATACATACTTTTTGTATAATTTCTACATGGTATCAGAGTGCAGGAAATTGCAGAAGTGAAGCAGGAGATGAATTTGTGACTGGATAGAATTCAAATTTGTAGAAAGAATTTCTTGGTGCTACAGCTGATTCAAGATCGAAATGGATTTCAATGGCTTGAGGTTAGAGTTTGCACTCAAGGGCAGCTCAAACTATATTTCTTGGAAGGACTGGATGGAGGTAGTACTCAAAGACAATGGCTTGAAGGAATTCATTGATAAATATGTTCCTAAGCCAGATGTTGTAGATGTTGCACATCTTGATGCATGGCAAAAGAAAGTGGCAAAGGCGTGGCAAAGGCGAGGAAGATCCTGTTGGAGAGAGTACGACACCTCATTGTCTCAAGCCTCCATGGGAAAGCCACACCATATGCAATGTGGAAGGCTTTGAAAAATATATTCCAAAGTAGAAACTACCATAGGAAATTGGCACTCAAAGATAAACTCAGGGAGATCAAGATGGAAAAGGGCGACACCATTAAAAAATACCTCACAAAGTTTTTCCAATGTCGGGATGAATTGGGGAGTGTGGGAATAACAGTCGTTGATGATGATTTGGTGAGATTGGCTCTCCTAGGACTTCCCAAGAGTTTGCACAGTTATCTAGACTCTGTCAATGGAAGGGAAAAATTGCCAGATTCGGAATGATTGTGGTCGGATTTGGTGCAGGAGGATTTTAGACGGAACAAAAAAGATGATCTTCATCTAAGAATGAGGATGAAGAGGATTATGCTTTGGCTGCCAAGGTGAGGAAAGGGAAGGGGAAGAAATTCCATTCAAAATCTGAGTCCAAGAATGGCAAGAAGCGGGACATGTCCAAGGTGAAGTGTTTTCACTGTCACAAACATGGGAATTTTTATACTAACTGTCCACAAAAGAAGAAGAACAAGAAGGTTGCTAGATCTACAGCTGGTGAGGCCTTTGCCTCACAATTTGAGCTTGAATTCTCATTTATCGCATGCATGGTTTCCAGTGCATTGGGATCTGTGTGGTATTTGGATAGTGGTGCTTCCTTTCACATGACGGGAGATAAGAAACTTTTCAGTGACTTGGAGGAGAAAAATCTCCAGATGCATATTGAGATGTGTGATGAAAAATGGTACAGTACTACTGGGATTGGTGCCATTACCTTTTAGAGGGATTCAGGTAAACCATTTCAATTAAAATATGTGATGCATGTACTAGGTCTGAAGAAAAATTTGGTCTCAGTCGCATTGTTGGAGGATAGAGGCTATGACGTTGTTTTTAGTGATGGAAAAGTTTTCTTGCGACATAAAACAACGGGTCAAGACAAGAGGATAGGGATTCGAGTTAAGAATATCTACAAGCTGTAGGTAGATGGCTGCGTAGCAATGATGGGCAAGGAAGATCAAGTGGTGAGCTGGGATCAGGGCGAATTATGGCACAGGCGATTGGGCCATCTTCACCATGGAGCCTTGAAAGTCATGCATCATATTTCTATTGGTCTTCCCAGGGGTACACTTGCGTAGTTAGACACATGCAAGGGATGTGCTATGGGAAAATATTTAAAGGCCACTTTTCATGAGAAGGAAAACCGAGCTTCAGGGATCATTGAGAGAGCTCACATAGACATGTGTGGTCCTTTCTCGGTTGCTTCAACAACAAAACATAATTACTATGTAATATTTTTTGATGAACTTTCTCGTAAGTGCTGGATCTTCTTCATGCATAAGAAAGATCAAACACTATCTAAGTTCTATGAGTTCAAAGCACTAGTGGAGAAAGAGTCGGGGAAGCAAGTCAAGGCTCTTATGAGCGATAATGGTGGATAATACATCCCTAATGAATTCAATAAATTCTGTAGCAAAGAAGGAATTTGAAGAGAACTCATAGCGCCTCATAACCCACAACAGAATGGGGTCGCGGAGAGGAAGAAAAAAACTATTATGGGTGGAGCACGAGCGATGTTGCATTATCAAGGCCTATTGATGCATCTGTGGGTGGAAGCATGCAATACAATGGTACATGTGCAAAACCGTTGTCCTCATAGAGTACTTGGCATGAGTACACCTGAAGAGGCTTTCACTAGTAAGAAAATTGATGTTTCACACTTTAAGATTTGGCTCATCTGTTTGTGCATGTGACCAAGGACGCCAGGAAGAAGCTAGAACCGAATGTTGAGGTTGGGATTTTTTTGGGGTACACTGAAATACCCCATAACTATCATGTATATTTTCCAAATAGCAAAATGATTGTTGTGCGACGTGATATCAAATTTGATGAGGAGAAAGCCATGTAGTTTTCTTTTGAGAGGGAGTTGGACTTGCATGTAGAGGAGGAACTGCTGGTTCCCAAGGATGAGTCTCAATATGTGGATCTGCCACATGAGGAGGTTCATGGAGTGGAGGAAATCACTCATGTAGAGCCATCCATCAGAAATGGAAGAAGGCGCACCACGAATCGACAAAAATTTCTTGGTACAACAGGAAATAACGATCCGTAGCACTCAGTTTAGCAGAAGCAGAATACATGGCAGCAAGCCAAGATGCATGTGAGGCTATTTGGATGAGAAAGATCTTGGTTGGTTTGTTTGGTTCTCAGATGAATCTGATAGTGATTCATTGTGATAATCAGAGTTGCATTAAACTCTTGATGAATCCTATGTTTCATGATAGGTCCAAGCATATAGATATCTGGTACCATCATCTCAAAGATTGTGTGTAGAGGAGGATCATGTTGCTTCAGTACATTCCCACGAAAGACTAGGATGTAGATATTCTGACGAAGGCACTCACCAAGAGAAAATTCGAATACCATAGAGACAAGATCAGGGTGAAGGATAATCCCTTTCTTGTTGAGAGGGAGTGTTGAGATTCAACAAGAATATTCAACACCCATGCCTAGTGCATTAATCACCTGGTTGCATTAAGAAACCAGACTAGGTTGGGGCCCATAGTGCTATTTTTGGGTGCATGTCTATTTTTATTATCCCTTAATTAAGATGGACATTAAACTATAATCTATTCTCAATGTGGACTTGAATGAGTTAATTGAAAGTGATAAATTTAGTTAGCTAGTGGATTTCAAGTTAGAGGTTGGTTGGTGGGACATGGAGAGTAATTCTAGTTGTAACAGAGTTCGAAGTGCAGTGGTGCATGAGTTGGTGCAAGTCGTAAATAGTTTAACTCAGTTAAGTGAGTTAAAATCAGTTGTGCTAGTTGTAACTAAATATACACTAGTGACAGATATATCGAATTAAATATTAATTAATTCACAATCAGTGATCTCACATGCAACTAGCGATTTACTATTATTAATTGCATGCATGTTAGATCCAGTGGAGACCCAGTTGAGTTTTAGGTGAAAGGGAGGTTGACTATCAGTTGTAGGATTATTGGCTTGCACACATGCAGGAAAAAACCCATTGGAGTGCCCATGATACTTGCGCAGTCAAGGCAGGAAAGAATTCCTATCTTTGAGGTATATTTAACATCATGGATTGTGCAAGCAAGGCAGGCTGTCTGGAGGCTGAGAATTGGCTATGTGCTGGTTAGTTTTGCATATGACAATGTGAGACAATTAGTTGATGTATTGGAGGGCTCTTGTGAGAATAGTTTTGTATGTAATTGTTTCATGATCCATGCTTAATATACAATAGAAGATAGTGGGGTTTTTAGTTGTAAGCTTTCCCTAGGAAATTATTTGTGTTTTGGTTTGATTGATTCTTCTTTGCTTCATGTGATTAGCAATTGTGTATTTAATTCCACAAAATATTTGTAAAAGTGATTCAATATTTAACTTTAGTACATTGTTAGATCGGATGAATCCATGATATACATACTTGTTTTATAATTTCTACAAAACGTATTCCAAGTTGAATGTTGGGAAAAACATCCTAGTGGGTGTTCATTTCACTTATTATGGCTAAAGGAAATGGAAAAGGATTTGGAAAGGAATGAAACTTTTATTGGCATTTAATTTATGAAAAGAATGAAAATTATGAGAAAAAGAAGGTGAAAGGTCACAGTTTGCATGTTAGGAGGAAAATGAAGGAAAATAATGGAAATTGAAGAAAATAGAGGTCTCATTGATAAAAAGGCTTATGAGGATTAGCTGGGAAGTGTTTTTCTCAAGCTTTTGGTCAGTTCAATTTTGGAGCTCTCATTTCTCTCTCTCTCTCTCTCTCTCTCTCTCTCTCATACTCTTGGATACTTAGAATTTTCTTGGAGCACTTTTGGAGAGTGTGGCATACTTGGATATTTGGAGCAAGAAGGCAATGCAAGAGAAGGAAAGCATAAGAGGACATCAGGATTAGCAGCTACAACAGGTTTTGACCGCAGGTACTGATTTTCATGTATGTTTTCCTCACTAATTTTGGCATGCATGGTCTATGTGTGTTGTGTTGAGATTGCAACAAGATGATGAGCTTAGTGGAAGGAATTTGCCTTCACTAAGTGGGCCCACAGGCTATTTTTGGCACAAGTCTATTTTTAGACATGTCAATCATATTCTATGAGTTGCAGGATGATAATTTTGGATGGTTGGTCAAGTTGGAAAAATAGATGGACTTCTATTTTTAGACATATTAGGCGGAATCTATTTTTAGATTTCAGTCTAAAAATAGATATGTCGAATATTATTAGCTCTTAATAATATTTGGACTATAAACATTATCTTATTCTCTTGGAGCACTTTAGTTAAGTGCACAGATGTGGCACATGAGCTGACAGAAGGAATTACGCTATTCATGAGGGTTAAGTGGAGCTATTGCATGGATACTTCAGTTAGAACTCATGTGATATATTTTGGTGGAGTTATTGAGGTAGTTGGTGGAGTTGTGTTCAGTTTAACTGAGTTAAACATAGTTGAGCTAGTTGTATCTAGTCTAACTGATTGATACACTAGTGAGAGTGGTGTGAATTAATTATCAATTAATTCAATAATTATTAACTCATTAATCAACTAAAGAATACATCAGTTAACTATAGTGCATGGACAGTTTCAATGGAGACCAGTGAAGAGGTAGGTGAAAGAGCAGTGTGACTATCAGTTGTGACTATACTGTTGCATGATTTGCAACACACAATGGTTGGAGATGCCAATGAGGATTGCATGAGAAAGGCTAGACCAATTTGAGTTCAATCAAAGCCATTCTTTAGCAGTGATTGCGCAGTAGAGGCAGGCTATCAGGTGGCAGAGATTGGAGCATTTGTTTTGCTAGATCGGACCTGTTTAGTGTGTAGCAATTGGAGATTATATTGAGAGATTGTGAGGAGCTTTGTATAACGATTGTTACATGATCTCTATGACATATAATATATAGATATTTGGGGGTTTTTAGCTTTAAGCTTTCCCATAAAATACTGTGTTCATATGTGTGATTGTTTATGGTTTTAACGTGCGCATGCGATTGTTTTTATTTCCGCAATTAATGATCAATAGTAGAAGCGATTATGTATTGTGCATGAAGTCAAATAGTGTGTGATCAAGAGAATATTGGATGTATAACATATCAGCTATATAAATTTATACATGGTATCAAAGAAATATTGATCATTGGAGCAATTGCAAAACATTGAAGCGGTTGATTTTTGTGCTGGTGGAATTCGAATTTGCAGCAGTGTTTTCTTGGTGTCGAAGTTGAGATGTCTTTCAACAGATTGCGATTGGAGTATGCCCTTGAGGGTAGCTTGAATTATATTTCATGGAAGGACAGGATGGAGGCGGTGTTGGATGACAATGGGTTGAAGGAGTTCATAGATGAAGAAATTCCAAAACCTGCTTCTAGCGATGCTGCCGCACTTGACGCATGGCAAAAGAAGACAGCAAAATGTCGAAGGATTTTATTGGAAGGTGTGAAGGATCACATAGTGTCCAACATTCATGGTAAAGATTCTCCATTCTTGATGTGGAAAACTTTGACAGATTTATTTCAAAGCAAGAGCGATCAGAGGAAGTTGGTGCTCAAGGATAAACTCAGGAACATAAAAATGGAGAAAGGCGACAGTATACCCAAGTACCTCATGAAGTTTGTCCAGTGCAGGGATGAGCTGGGAAGTGTGGGGGTTATTGTAGATGATTAGGACTTGGTGAGCTTGGCTCTCCTTGGGCTTCCGAAGAGTTGGCATTCCTATCAGGACTCTGTCAATGGTCGGGAGAAATTGCCAGGATGGGAGCGAATTTGGTCAGATCTTGTGCAAGAGGAGATAAGGCAAAGTACTAGGGACGGATCTTCATCAAATAACTCAGATGAAGAAAATTGTGCTTTGGCTGCCAAAGCAAGGAAGGGGAAGATCAAGAAGAATGCTTCTCAATCCGGTGCAAAAGGCAAGAAGTAGGACATGTCCAAGGTGAAGTGCTTTCACTATCACCAACACAGACATTAGCCACTAATTGTCCACAGAAGAAGAAAAATAAGCAGGCTGCTGGATCTGCAGCTGGAGAGGCCTTAGCCTCACATCTTGAGCTGGATTTTTCATTGATCGCATGCTTGGTCTCAATTATAATGGTTTCAGTGTATTTTCTTGACAGTGGTGCGTCTTTTCATATGATCGGAGACAAAGATTTGTTTACTGATCTGGATGAGAAATATCTTGGAGTGCACATCGAGATGGGCGATGATGGTACATACAGTGCGACCGTTATTTGAGAGGGAGTCTGGTAAACCCTTCGTATTGAAGGAAGTGATGCATGTTACACCATTTTTTGGTCATCTAACCTATTATTATTAGATGAACCCAAGTACACCATGTAAGACCAATTTTACCCTAAGTAAAATTGCTTTCACCATATAAAATAGCTTATTTGTTTATATTTCCTGGTCATATTTAACCCAAAACAAGGAACTTAATTAAATAAATTCCTATTTATTTAATTATTTCCTAAGAATAAGTTATTTAAATCATGATTTAAATAATATTCTTAGTTAAATTTGACTAAATCATCATAAATAATTGAATAAACCATTATTTATTTAATTATATTCCCATCATTTCCCTAAAATGATAAATAAATCATTTATTTATTTATTATTTATAAATAAAGGAATTGACCCAAGTCAAGAATCCTTTTCCCTCTAACAAATATAATCAAATATTCCTAAAAGGTGCTTCTAGAATTCGATTAATAATATTTTATTCATGCACCGAGTTCTAGACCACCCCAATATTTTGTTATAAATAGGAGGGTTTTCCCCATTCATTAGTCACCGTCATTGCATTAGATCACTCTGGATCTACTCTTGGTCACCATTTTCCATTTTTGCTTTGTGAACTCCCATTGAGTTCTATGTTTGTTTTTCTACACCAATAAGAGAGAGGAATGTTAGATTTAAAACACTGAGGACTTTCAAGAACCCATCCCACTGAGGAGAACTGGAAAACACCTTTCTTGTTTTCCTCTTAGGTGCCCCATTCTTTAATATAATACAAAATTCTTTTAAATACATTATTCTTGTCTTGTCTATTGGATGCATGGAGCCATATTGTATTTTATCTGCTTAATGTCTTTTGTGCTTAGATCTAAATTTGTGCAGCAAACTTAAAGATATTTTGCAGCCATAATCGATGTTAGGGCTATTTGTTATGCGTAGCTAAAGTGATATTTTACGACGAAAGATTCATAATAACAATTGGCGACTCCACACGGGTTTTCTTTTGCGACCGCTGTCGTTTTATATATTCCTGCATATCCAGCTATTTCAGACCCTAGGGTTTCTCTTCCCTTTTC
Organism: Pinus albicaulis; assembly: GCA_034641835.2. Taxonomy (NCBI): domain Eukaryota; kingdom Viridiplantae; phylum Streptophyta; class Pinopsida; order Pinales; family Pinaceae; genus Pinus; species Pinus albicaulis. The sequence goes on along the minus strand of CM076584.1, from coordinate 113,985,344 downwards.
TAATTTTCCTATTTTTATGGTGTTTTTCCCCCCTAGCACCCTCAAACATTCAAATTTTTAACTTCTGTGTGTTTCTGGCCTTATTGCGCAGGTGACAGACATCAGCCGCAGCTGAGACGACAAATTTTTCTGAAATCTGCCGCTGAGAGAGCCGGATCTACAGGTCGCACTTATCGGCCCAAAAAGTGCGACCTGGCCTTGAGGTCGCACTTTTCTGCCCCAAATCTGCGCCCTGGACTGCAAACAGGTCAAAACCTGTGACCTGCCCTTTTTCTGCAACTTTTCCAGCACTTTTTCTGGGTTTGTATGTAGCTTTTGTCAGGGTTTTCCAGCCTCTGTCTCTGCCCGTTTAGACCTGTTTCTGATCTGCTTCACTCAACTAAGAGGGAATCTTTCCCCTTAGGGCTCTAGTACCGTCCACTTTCTGTGGGAGAGTCTTTGCTGTTTCAGAAGTCTGAATTTTCAGAGTTTCAGCCCTGTTTTCCTCAGATCTGATACCTCCTTTTCAGATCCCTTTAGATCAGCTCTTCTCCCTCTCAAATCACCTCATATCGTTTTGTTTGGGTTCATTTCTAAGGCCACCACCTTGTCTCTTCTATTTTTAGCTGATCTCCTCCTTTTTAGCAGCAACCTTGCCTCTGCCTATTTGTTGTTCTCTGCACCACTTTTCAGCAGATTTCCCCTTTAGATCCCAGTCCCTCCCAACCTTAGATCTATTGGCCTCTTTTTAGCGTGCTTTGCTTAGTTTTTCCATCTTATAGACTAGTTTTGAGAGACCCGCCTTCTTGGGTTAGCTTGATGCATTGCTAGCTGTTAATTTTATGTTCTTTCAATCTTATTTACTGCAGATTCATTTTCAGTTACGCTGCACACTTTTTCTTTTACTCTCAAAACGTCTGGGTTTAAACAATTAAAATTAACGCATGCCACACACTAACCCTAAGTGAAGAAGCGCCTGGTTAACACCGCCTGGAAAAGACTTTAAAATCAATTGTCACTGCACCTCTCTGCCCTTGACCTCACGTGATTTTGTCCCTTCCCTTGTCGGTTTTTCTTCTTCTTGTCATCATTGCGCCCCCAAGGCACCTCTCCCGGAGACTTCTTGGCCTTCACCCTTAGTTTCCGCTTGGTCGACTTCCTCCTTCCCATCGTCATCGAGTAAGTCCTCCGCCGAGTCCGCACTCCGACTCTTCCTCTGGTTGTTCGGGTTCTCCCCCTACTCCTGGTTCTCCCCCTGTCACTTTCACCATGTCTACTTCATGGCCTACTACCAGCAGCAACCCCGGTTCTACTGCTGGGTCTGTTTCCAGTGGAACCACCTCGGGACCTACCTCGACTGCCCCATTGCTCCCTTATATGGCCGGCCTTAGTCTCCCTGACTTCAATCAGCTGATCAATGACCCTATCTGCCACAATGTTAGTTGGCCTACTATTCCAACCAAGCTCCCCTCCGACATTCCCGAGTTCGAAGGCCTTGCTAGTGAAGATCGCTCCAACCATATCTGATCTTTCCATATGTGGTGTTCCTCCAATTCCATTACTGATGACTCCATTTGTCTTAGATTGTTCCAACGCACGCTTATGAGCGAAGCTTCTAAATGATATGTTGAATAGGCCACCTCCTACCATACCACTTTTGCGACTATTTCCCAAGCCTTTTTATCTTATTTCCAGCTCCCCCTCCGATACGACATTGGTACCGCGCTTTTAACCTCCTTCTGTCAATCCTCTTCAACCCGCCTTTCCGCTCATGTCCAGGAATGGTGGTGAAGAAGAAGCTTATGTCAAGCTCCTCCCTTTGAAGATCGAGTTTATATGGACTGGTTCCTTTGCTCTCTCTTACCTCCCATTGGCAAAGATGTCGCCTCCCATTTCCCTCAAACCAAAGAAGCCGCCCTCCAAATAGTCTTGAAATATGACCTTATTTATGCTCAATCTGGTTATGTTTATACCGTCCTTCCTGACCTCCCCAAGCCTGGCGGCACTAACGCCCCGGGGGCATCTCACTCTGCCAACAGTATCGTTGGAGCTCTTTCCCATACCTCTGCCCAACCTACTATGGGCTATGGTTTCCCTCGAGGAGGAGCTAGCACCTCTAGCACCTTTCCCCCTCCAGGTAGCATGTATCCAGGATACGGCATACCTTCCCATTTTTCCCCTACTCATACTTACCTCACTGCTACCCATCCTAACCCTTATCCTTACCCATAGCCTGGTGTCCCAACTCCTCCAGCATTTGAACCTCTCACCCCCTTGCCTTCTCAACCCCCGCTGCAGCACTTACTACCCCCTCCAGGGCATGTATTTGCGCAGCAGGACACAACCAATTCTATTCCTTCTCAAAGAAAGAGGAAAGGCAATCCATCTGCCCTTGTTAATCATGGACCCAATCCTTCAAGTATTGATCCTCACACTGCCAACCACCCACAGGATTCTTAGCCCAAGCCCTGTTCGTGTTGTAGTTTTTATGTTCATTACACTCACGATTGTCCCTTATTACCACAAATGCGGCAGATGTGGGATTCTCAAGCCACTGTGTGGGGACAACACTCCTCCCCTACTGTCCCTCCCACCCTGGCTACTTCTCAACCTGTTGTGTTTACCGATCCTTTCCCTCAACAAGGATTTGTGGCTACTCAACCCCCTCATGCCCCGGTAACCACTCAACCTTCCCCTTCTGGTTCCTCTGATTACCAAATTCTCATGATGGCCTCTAACCCACCTCTCACCGTTGACCTCAACCTTCAAACTCGTTCCCATCAGTATTCCAAACCTCCCGTTCCGTCTGTCTCCGAGTCTCCATCGTCAAGGTCCTACAAAGCCTCTATCGACACCCAATGGTCCCTTGCAACTCCCTCTGCCAAAATTCGAGGTTCATCCCAAGACTCCTAAGGGACCATTACGCTGAAACACTGCCTCTGGTCGGGCTGCCCATTCATACAACATAGTAGATGATCTAGCCCAATCTCCTGTTGCCATTTCAACACTGGAACTCCTCCAGTCGTGTCCTTCTCAAAAGAGGGCTCTACTATCTGCCATGGGCGCTGTAGATCCTGCTGAAGACCAATTGATTATTTTCGACGCCCGTCAGTTAGACCATCCCCCTCTTCCTCCTTTGGTTGCTTTCCAAATCCCAGTCAAAGTCCGAAACGCCAATGTTGATCGGTGTATTATTGATGAGGGGGCATCTACCTGCGTAATGTCCGCTTCGGTTTGGAAACAACTCGGATCCCCTGAACTGGCCCCTTCCACCATCACCCTTCGTGCATGGGATGGCCATGCCTCCCAACCCATTGGCCTATTTCGTAACTATCCTATCTCCCTTTCCGGCAACACTGTTTGTGTCGACGTTGAAGTTATCGACGCCCCTCTTGACTACAACATCCTTTTGGGGCGTAGTTACACCTATGCCATGTCTGGCGTCCCATCCGCAGTCCACCGCAAGATGTTCTTCCCTCACAATGGCAAGATTGTCACCATTGACTAGTTGACCTACCATGAACCAAAATCTCAGACCTCCCCTGAGTCCACCATCTCTACTGTCACCAACAAGCAAATTGTTGATTCTTTGACCAGTGTTTCCCCAGGCGTCTACAAAGACTCCTCCTTGATTGGAACCTTTTTAGACTCCCCTCCCGTCTCTGATCCTAACTTGGCGAATGTTTGCATGATGCAATCGTCTTGGGCTAACCTTACAGAGTCCACTTTGGCTAGTCAGCAACCTCAACCTCCACCAGCTCCTAGCCCTTCGCCCCCGTTAGCCACCCTTCTTCCTTCTGAATCTTCTTCTACAAACACCCCTCCTGGGTCGATTTCACCCAAAATCAACCACCTTGGCACCATTCCTCCTAGCCATTTCCATGCTGGTCAGATCCCTTTCCTTGCTCCCCCTCCCGGAGCTTATTCGGTCCCTACCTTGGCCACCCTATCCCTCCCCAACTTGACCTTGGGTATACTCGTCTGGTATCTTGACCCTCCCGCCACCACTCTGCCAGGTCAACCTAAACCATATATTACTTTGACCCCGGTTCAACCAATCCCCACGACTCCTCTTGCTACGCTGGTACCTTAGTCACCTCAACAAGCATCGCCTCCTGTTGCACCCGCTTCGAGTAAAAATGGCAAAGCTCGCAGGGGGGCATCAAAGGAAAAACCTACCCTGCCCAACCCTGCCCCTCCTCGGCCTCCCAAACATCCCATCCAGTGTGCTCTGTGTGACGTTGTTGGTCACGCCACTCATACCTGTCCTGAATTACCGCCTCTCAAGACCATGATTAATGAAACGTTTCTAGAATCAGACATCCTAGAAGTCCATGTCACCATACCAGATTCTACCTCGAAACTTAAGAACTTGCGCACCAATCACCCTTGTTCTTTGTGCAATTTATATGACCATTATACCCACCTTTGCCCCCGCCTTGACAAGTATCGTGCTTCTTTAGCCACATACTGCCAATTTGAAGCCGCCCTCACCCGTAATCCTTCTTCCCTCACACCGGACCACCTGTCTACCACGATTACCATTTCTCCTCCTGATACTGAAATGAACGAACCTTCAGTTACCATTTCATACCTTTCCTCATCACCGCGATTCTCGGCTACCAACCCCTTAGTACCTCCCCCAGATGCTTCGCCTACTCATTCCACTGCTCACTCTGTCACCTCACATGACCTCGTACCTGTGAGCCCTTCACATCACAATCAAGAGTCTCATCCCTCTACCTCATCAGGTCAACCTTTTCCATCCTCTCTTCCCATCTTCCAGTCCGATGAAGACATCATGGAAGCCCTGACCAACCCTGATTTCCCATGGGAAGATATGCACCATCGTGCATATTTCCTCCCACATCAATCCCATGACCAATATGCCCTCGAATCCAAAGACTTCATTCTCGATAAATTTGATTGGTTCAAAAACCCCATCCCTGCACCTGACGCTTTCGAAGAAGGCAATATGGCTAATATCTCTTCCACCATCAAAATTGACATTTCTGTCAAACTAGGTATTGAAGAACATATCACCCTGGGCGCCCAATGCACTCCGAAAGAAATTGAAGCCTACACCAAACTCTTCAAATAATTCCGTGATATTTTTTCCTGGTCATACTCAGAAATGCCTGGACTCGACCCAGCCATTGTCGAACATCACATTGACACATTGCCTAATGCCATTCCAGTTCGTCAAAAGTTGAGACCCATCCATCCTGCTAGACGTGAAGCCATCAAAGCTGAAATCGACAAGCTCCAGCAGGCTGGTTTCATTTACCCCATCGAATATACCACTTGGGTGTCTAACCTAGTTCCCGTCCTCAAAAAACAAGGCACTATTAGTGTTTGCACCGACTTTCGCGATCTGAACAAAGCTTGTCCCAAAGACAACTTCCCCACACCATTTATTGACCAACTCATCGATGAGTGTGCAGGGCACGAGATTCTCTCCTTTATGGATGGCTTCTCCGGATACAACCAAATTGTTATCCGTCGTACTGATCAACTCAAAACAGCATTCATTAGTCCGTGGGGCACTTTCGCATACCGAGTCATGCCATTTGGCCTTAAAAACGCCGGTTCCACCTTTCAACGAGCCATGTCTTACAGCTTCCATGACTTAGCCCATATTATCCTTGCCTATTTAGACGACCTTACTGCACGTTCTAAACATCGAGCGCAACACCTTCATGACCTGCGTACCATTTTTCTCCGATGCCGCAAGTATAAGATTCGCCTTAACCCTTTGAAATGTGTCTCTTGTGTTCCCGTCGGTCGCCTCCTCGGCGTCATCATGTCTAAAGACGGGATAACTCTCGACCCTTTGAAGGTTCAAGCCATTCTTGAACTCCCTATGCCTCGTACCTTACGCTAGCTGCAAAGTCTCCAAGGCAAAGCTAATTTTCTTCGCCGATTCGTTCCTGACTATGCCACTATCACACACGGCTTCCTTAGACTTCTTTGATATCACACCCCTTTTGTCTAGGATACATACGCTCAAGAGTCTTTTGATGCCCTCAAGCATGCTCTCACATCCGGTCCCTTGATCCGTCCCCCTGACTTTGACTGAGATTTCATCCTATACATATCCACTTCCACCTATTCGGTTGCTGGTGTCCTTATCCAGGAGGATGATAATGGTGTTGAACATATGCTCTATTATGTTAGTAAGACCCTTTCTGGCCCACCTGTCTCCTACTCGCATGAAGAAAAATTAGCACTAGCTGTCGTGTTCTCGGTCCAAAAACTGCGTCATTATATCCTCATGCGTTCCACCAAGGTTGTGACTGATTCCAACCCCATGGCTTTCCTATTGAGTCGCCGCATCCTCAATGGGAAGTATGCCCATTGGGTCATTATCCTCCAAGAATTTGACCTTGAATTTGTCACCCCAAAAAGTAAGAAAGGTTTAGTCCTAGTTGAACTTATTTCTGATTTGCCTACCAAGACGCAAGATACTCCAATTAATGATGCTCTTCCCGATGAACATTTGTTTGCCATCACCACCGACAATCCTTGGTACGGTGACATCCTTACTTAATTGTGAACCCAAAAGTTCGCCCTTCATATTGATCGTGCTACTCGATGACGTATCTGACACCAAGCCTCTCGCTACCTTCTAATCGTCGATGACCTCTATCGTCGCAAGGTAGATACTGTTCTTCGTCGTTGCCTCACCCACGCTGCAGCCGAGCAAGTCCTTAATGCCTGTCATAGTGGCGCTTGTGGTGGCCACCTCTCCGGCCTCGCCACCGCCCAAAAAATCATGCGTGCTGGGTATTTTTGGCCTTCTCTCTTCAGTGATTGCATTGAAGCAGTCAAACACTGTTCCAATTGCCAACATTTCGCCCCCAAGGCGCGAGCCTCTCCCGCTCCTCTCCATCCCGTCGTCACAGCAGGTCCTTTTTGTAAATGGGCTATCGAATTTATGGAATGTCGACCTCCACCTGCTGGTAACCACAAATATATCATCGTGGCAGTTGACTATTTCACTAAATGGGCCGAAGCTATGCCTACGTTCAACAATACGGCAGCCACTACAGCCCCCTTTTTCTTTAACCATGTCATTGCTCGATTCAGAGTTCCAAAACAGTTAGTCTCGGACCATGGTCGACATTTCGAAGATCAGATTTGGCATGAGCTGTTCTCCCTATTGGGTTTTGAGCACCAATATTCATCTTCCTATTACCCCCAAGGTAATGGCCAAGTTGAGGCGGTCAACAAAATTCTTAAGACCATGCTTCAACGAACGGTGAATAAGCACAAAACGAATTGGTATCTCATGCTCTTCCCTGCTTTGTGGGCTGATCGCACTTTTGTTAAAACCGCCACCAGTTTCACTCCTTTCCACCTTGTCTTTGGCGAGGAGGCAGTCTTACCAATCGAATGTGAAATTCCTTCCCTTCATTTAGCCGTTGAACTTCTCTCGGATACCCAACCTCTAGAACAACGACTTATCATGATTGAGCGCGCCTCTGAAGACCGTCGTGTTGCATTGCAAACCCTTGAAGCGGCCAAAAAGTGCACCAAAGCTCAGTATGACCGGAAAGTACACCCTCGCACCTTTCATGAAGGTGACCTTGTTCTAGCATACAACCAGGCCCACGATACCCTTGGTCATGGGAAGTTCGACTCATTATGGCTAGGTCCTTACATCATCAGTAAATATCTTGGGAAGGGAGCCTATATTTTAGAGGAATTTGAAGGCCACCCCCTTCCTAATCCTCGCAATGCAATATATCTTAAGAGATATTACCCTTAGCATTTCCCACTCGAAATGCATGTTTTATCTCCTTGTAGATAGCCAGCGTATGTTTGTTTTATCATTCACTACTTCACCAAGACACCTGTTGTCCATGAAGTTTTCCTTTCCCTCTTCTCAAAATCGGATTTCCTCACTTACAACACTTTTCCTTGGGGCACCGCTTAGCCTCCATATTTATTCTTCTTTGTCCCGATTTCCGTCATGTGTTACCATTTTGTACTCATGTTTTTTTAGGTCCCCTTTGGACCTTTCATCATTCCATCATCATCATCAATGTCTACTTGTTCGTCGCTCTACTATTTTCCCTCGTGCCTTAGTTGGGGTTCCCTTATTGCCTCACCTATGGCGGACCTACTTCTATCGACATCAACTCATTTACTCCAGAAGCTAGGTCTAGGGGGCAGTGTACCTGGGTTCGAGCTCTTCCTAGCATGATCGTGATATATACACTTGATGGTCTGGTGACGCAACAGCAGCTATTGGTGATTCTCGGGCATGGGTGAGATGTCTCAACCCTCATAAGGGGGTGGCCCTGCAAGTAGCCCCCCACATGCCCGGATGACTTCTTCATTTCAGCCCTTGATGCAGCTCCTCTCATTTGATGATATTGGCCTCAGCCACTTGCAGCGCCTTTTCAATTTACATGTACCAGTCAGATGTTGCGAGCCCTTCCCCGTGTGTAGGGGTCATTTGGGTGTATTTGTATCTCATGTACTAAAATATTATTGTATAAGTCCTGAAGTTTATTCCAGGCATTACATGTATGTGGGATTCATCATGTTATTTATCTGGCTCATGTTTAGGCCAACACATGTTTCCTTATTGCGTTCCGTGGTTTTCCGGGCGCCTTATTCTTTGTACTTTGTCTTGGCGGGCATAGGTATGCCTCCCCCTCCGCCTTTAGCACAGGTAACACTTCATAAAATAGAGACTTGTTGCACCTGTAAGTCTCGTCTCCTCAGGGTCTAGTCCTTTAGCACATTAGACTACCTTACATTCCTCTCTCTCACTTCCCCCTTGATGTCTAGTGATTGAGTTCTTACAACGTACTTCGGTCATACAATTTTCTCCTAACACTCGTACGTTGGGGGGAAATCTATTACACCATTTTTTGGTCATCTAACCTATTATTATTAGATGAACCCAAGTACACCATGTAAGACCAATTTTACCCTCAGTAAAATTGCTTTCACCATATAAAATAATTTATTTGTTTTACTTCCTGGTCATATTTAACCCAAAACAAGGAACTTAATTAAATAAATCCTCATTTATTTAATTATTTCCTAAGAATAAGTTATTTAAATCATTATTTAAATAATATTCTTAGTTAAATTTGACTAAATCATCCATAAATAATTAAATAAACCATTATTTATTTAATTATATTTCCATCATTTCCTAAAATGATAAATAAATCATTTATTTATTTATTATTTATAAATAAAGGAATTGACCCAAGTCAAGAATCATTTTCCCTCCAACAAATATAATAAAATATTCCTAAAAGGTGCTTCTAGAATTTGATTAATAATATTTTATTCATGCACCGAGTTCTAGACCGCCCCAATATTTTGTTATAAATAGGGGGGTTTTCCCCATTCATTAGTCACCTTCATTGCATTAGATCACTCTGGATCTACTCTTGGTCACCATTTTCCATTTTTGCTTTGTGAACTCCCATTGAGTTCTATGTTTGTTTTTCTACACCAATAAGAGAGAGGAATGTTAGATCTGAAACACTGAGGACTTTCAAGAACCCATCCCACTGAGGAGAACCGGAAAACACCTTTCTTGTTTTCCTCTTAGGTGCCCCATTCTTTAATATAATACAAAATTATTTTAAATACATTATTCTTGTCTTGTCTACTGGATGCATGGAGCCATATTGTATTTTATCTACTTAATGTCTTTTGTGCTTAGATCTGAATTTGTGCAGCAAAATTAAAGATATTTTGCAGCCATAATCGATGTTAGGGCTATTTTTTATGCGTAGCTAAAGTGATTTTTGAAAGTGAAGCAAGCAGCTGATGGGAGTGTGGAGAAGTATAAGGCAAGATTTGTTGCTTGAGGCTTCTCACAGATTGAGGGGATCGATTATGAGGAAACCTTTTCACCTATCGCAAGGTATTCTTCCATACAGACGATTCTTGCTCTCTCAGCGCAGATGGGGTGGCACATTCATCAGATGGATGTGAAGACTACGTTCCTCAACAGAGTGATTGAGGAGGAGGTGTACATAGAGAAGCCCGAAGGTTTCGATATCTTCAGTAGTGAGTCGCATGTATGTAGGCTCAAAAGGGCACTGTATGGGTTGAAACAAGCACCTCATGCTTGGTACACACAGATAGACAGTTATTTTACCAGACTTGGATTCTCCAAGAGTGAGGCTTATCCGAACCTATACCAGATTGTGGTGGAGGGTAAGTTGCTGGTCATTGTACTTTATGTAGATGATTTGATTTTGATGGGTGATGAACTGTTGATACACTCATGCAAGTCTAATCTTGCAAAGGAGTTTGAGATGAAGGACTTGGGCCTCCTTCATTATTTCCTGGGATTGGAAATTTGGTAGCGCAGTGATGGATTGTTTGTGTCTCAAGGAAAGTATGCCCAGGAGATACTGGAGAAGTTCAACATGCATGGCTGCAAGCCTATCGACACTCCTCTTCCTGGTGGATGGAGGAAAGAGGATGTTACATCGGCAGAGGTAGTCGATTCCACTATTTACCGACAGTTGGTGGGTTCGCTTATGTATCTAGTCAATACACGACCTGACATATGCTACGCTGTTAACCATCTTTCGCAAGCTATGGTTAAGCCTACCAAGCTCTTTTGGAAGGCAGAAAAGCATGTATTGAGATATCTCAGAGGCACACTGGGATATGGATTATGGTACAGACAGTCAGATGAGGTGAAGCTGTGTGGCTTCATGGATGCAGATTAGGTAGGGAGCCCAACAGACAGAAAGAGCACATCTGGAGGGATTTTCAGTATCAGGTCAACAACAGTTTCTTGGTACAGCAGGAAGCAGAGATCCATGGCACTCAGTTTAGCAGAGGCTGAGTATATGGCAGCGAGTTTAGCTGCATGCGAGGCTATATGGATGAGGAAGATCCTGGTCGGGTTGTTCGGTTCACACTTAGATCCTACTGTGATATATTGTGATAATCATAGTTGCATCAAACTCTCGGTTAATCTAGTATTTCATGATAGATCTAAACACATTGACATCTGGTATCATCATATCAGATATTGTGTGCAACGGAAGATCATGTTACTTTCATACATTCCCACGGAGGATCAGGATGTTGATATCTTGACGAAGGCGCTCACCAAGAGAAAATTCAAATACCACAGAGGCAGGATAGGGGTGGTAGATAATCCTTATCTTGTTGAGAGGGAGTGTTGAGATTGCAAAAAGATGATGAGCTTAGTGGAAAGAAGTCGCCTTCACTAAGTGGGCCCGCAGGCTATTTTTGGCGCAAGTATATTTTTAGACTATGTCTATTTTTAGACATGTCGATCATATTCTATGAGTTGCAAGATGCTATTTGTGGATGGTTGGTCAAGTTGGAAAAATAGATGGACTTCTATTTTTAGACATATTGGGCAGAATCTATTTTTAGATTGCCAGTCTAAAAATAGATATGTTGAATATTATTAGCTCTTAATAATATTTGGACTATAAACATTATCTTATTCTCTTGGAGCACTTTAGTTAAGTGCACAGATGTGGCACAGGAGATGATAGAAGGAATTACGCTATTACTGAGGGTTAAGTGGAGCTATTGCATGGATACTTCAGTTAGAACTCATGTGAGAGAGTTTGGTGGAGTTATTGAGGTAGTTGGTGGAGTTGTGTTCAGTTTAACTGAGTTGAACATAGTTGACCTAGTTGTATCTAGTCTAACTGATTGATACACTAGTGATAGTGGTGTGAATTAATTATTAATTAATTCACTAATTATTAAATCATTAATCAACTAAAGAATACATCAGTTAACTACAGTGCATGGACAGTTTCAGTGAAGACCAGTGAAGAGGTAGGTGAAAGAGCAGTGTGACTATCAATTGTGACTATACTGTTGCATGATTTGCAACACACAGTGGTTGGAGATGCCAATGAGGATTGTGTGAGCAAGGATGGACCAATTCGAGTTCAATCAAAGCCATTCTTCAGCAGTAATTGCGCAGTAGAGGCAGGCTATCAGGGGGCAGAGATTGGAGCATGTGTTTTGCTAGATCGGACCTGCTTAGTGTGTATAAATTGGAGATTATACTGAGAGCTTGTGAGGAGCTTTGTATAATTATTGTTACATGCTCTCTATGACATATAATATACAGATAGTTGGGGGTTTTCAGCTTTAATCTTTCTCATAAAATACTGTGTTCATATGTGTGATTGTTTATGGTTTTAATGTGCGCATGCGATTTTTTTTTATTTCCGCAATTAATGATCAATAGTAGAAGAGATTCTGTATTGTGCATGAAGTCAAATAGTGTGTGATCAGGAGAATCTCGGATGTGTAACATATCAGTTATATAAATTTCTACATGCTGTTTCTTGGTCATGATATTTCATTGGCATGGAGGATTGTCTGGATTTACATTGGCATGGAGGATTGTCTGGATTCATTTCATTGTTTGCTTTATGGTTGCTTCTCATGTTCCTTTAGTTGTGGGTTAAGTTATTAGCTCTTGGAGTCTTGGTTGGAAAAATGCTCTGAAAGCCTAGTGGAAAACTGTGGGTTGAGTTACTAACCCTGGAAGCCTTGGTTTTACAAACACTCTGGAAGCCCTAGGTGGGTTGAGTTACTAGTCCTGGAAGCCCTGGTTGGACAGATTCTCTGGAAGCCCTATAACAGGTGGGGTTGAGTTACTAGTTGTGGAAAACCTAGTTGGAACAAACACTCTAGAGCCCTGGAAGATCTTGGGTAGAGACCAATTTGTGATTTTTGTGGTGTTCGACCATGATGTGGAATCACTGGTTGAGTGTTGAGGTGGTTTGGCCTATGAAAGCCCTGAATTGGTTTTTATTGATGTGTTTGATGAGATCCCACATTCATGCTTGGAATATGGCACAGGGATGACTGGATGAAGAGAGATTTGGCTCAGCCATGTCTATGGTAAGGTGGAACGTGGAAGTCCCAAACTTGGTTGCATTTTTCTTATGGAAATAAGAGCTCTTTTCTTCTTTTATTAATGGGTAATATTCTTGTTATCATATGAATCCTATGGCTGATGTATTCTTCATATTTATGTCATTAGTATGCTGGTTATGAGCATGCATTGTATCAATGATGATGTTTGTTTCTCCCCATGTTTTTACTTGTAAATGAATGAATAATGTATCTATGGTCAAATAGATGGAAATGTAGCTAATGATGTAAGGGAACAATGTTTCTTAGTGATTCTCAGATGAGTATGAGACCACTATGCTCAAATCTATTGTTTATACCTATAGTTTCCATGCATGTGACATGTTTAACGAAATGTGTGTCATGGCTAGCAGGGGTGTAGTTGAGTCCTTGTTGATGTGTTTATTTTTCATCATTTTTTTGCGGTTACAAATAATCTTTGAACTTGTCATGAATTTTTGGGCCTAAAAAAATGGCTCAAAACCCAAGGATGTTGGCACAAAACTGGGTAATTTAGTCCGTGGACATTGGCATGCAGGCTTGTGCATGCATCCAAAGCCTCCTAGATGCAGGCATGAAGTATTTTGCAGGCTTACAGAGGTCCAAGAGCTCAAAATGTCAGTAGGACCCAAGGGAAGGATGCCTGAATGGTTGGGTTGCTCTTGGGGGTGTTATTGTTGATGTACAATGTCTGTGTGATGTATTTTCATCGACTCCACTTCCTTAAGGCCACCTAAGAGGTTGAATATCATCATAGTAGCCTCTCATCAAATGTTTACCCCGGTTGTCTGGTTACTTTGGTAGATTTGGGAGGAGGGTGCTACAAAGTGGTATTAGAACCAAGTTCCACCCTTAGACTGGATGGGCAGTGTGTTGGTCATGCATTCAATTCAGTTTCATATGTGTCCCTTATGCTTGTAGGCTATGTGATTGTTGTATTTTCATGGTGTTGATCATGGTTGTAGTGATGTCTCCATGTGAATGTTGATGGTTTTCTTGTGGGATGTGTCATCATGAGTGTATAGTTTTATATGCATTGTTTATGCAAGTCGGTGTTATGCATTCATTTTCATGGTGGATATTGTTATGCATAATGTCATTGTATGCAATTAGGTCACCATGATGATATTGGTATGCTATGATGATAATGTGTTAGTTGAGATAGAGTAGGAGATGCAAATCATTAAGGTGAAGTTACAACAATGGACTTTGGGGTAAGAGCAGATCGTCATAAAATTTTGTATGCTTGGCAAGCAAGTATGTGATTCATGGTTGTTGTAAGCATTAGGGTTACTTATATGTCTGTCATTCTATTTTTATTTTGGCTACATGTATGATAAATTCTAGTTAATCAGCATAGCCATATGAATTATGGTTATGTGTATGCCTTTCATTCTATTGATTTTATGGTTACATACATGATAGATGTTAGTTAATTAGTGTGATCATATGTACATGCATTAGTTAGTAAATCATATTATTTGTAGAAATTACACCAATGGATTCAATTCGATCATGCAATGTACTAAAACAAGATACTGAATCCTTCAACAATATTTGTGGAATATAAATCACGATCACTCAATCGCATGCAAGTAAGAGAAAGAAGTAAATCAATCTCACAACACAAGATTTTCCTGGGGAAAGAAACTACTCAAAACCCATCCATATCTATTGTATAATCAGCCAAGGAATCATGAAACAATACAATGCATGTGTTCTCACAAGAACCTCATACACTCTACCAATCGTCTCACACTGATCTAGGCACAATTGGACCAACACATAGCCAGTTTTCAGCCCACCTTTAGCCTGCCTTGCTCACACAATCCATACGAAAAATAATTCCTATTAAATAAGAATTCCAACCTTCCTTGACTGCACAGTTCTTCATGGGCATCACGTGGCTTTATAAATACACCTGGGCAGTTTGCTAATAATACAACTAACAGTTTACATCCCTTTAACCTTTGTATCAACTGGGTCTCCATCAGATTTGACATGCATGCAGCTAATAATATAAAATCATTAGTTACTTTCTAGATCACTACTCGTGAATTAAATCTAATTTAAATCACTTGACCTCCCACTAGCTCATCACTAAGTTAGAACTAGTTAAACTGATTTTAACTCAATTAATTTGAGTTAACTAATTACACTCACACCATACTAGTGCTACAACTCCAACTGGACCCCCAAAATAATAGAATCACTCTACATGCCTCATAATTGACCCTCAACTCTAAATTATTGAGTTAACTAAGTCTATCTCACTTATTTAACTATTACAAGTTGTTATGAGATAAGATTACAATTTATTGTCCAATTTATTTAAGGGGAAAATAAATTAGACGCCGACATTTAGCACTAATGTGTAACTGAATTCCTCACCCATGTGCGAATAGAATCCCACACAATTACGCGATGCATTTTCTTTTTGAATTTCAACACTCCCTCTCAACAAGAAAGGGGTTATTAGCTACACCGATCATGCCTTTGTGGTATTCGAATTTTCTCTTTGCAAGCGCCTTCGTCAAGATATCTACATCTGGATCTTCTATGGGAATGTACTACAACAAAAAAATGCGCCTTTGAACACAATCTATGAAATGGTGGTACCAGATGTCAATATGCTTGGACCTGTCATGGAATACCAGATTAACCGAGATTTTTCTGCCAATCTGTTTATCACAATGTATCACCGTCGGATCCATATGATAACCAAACACGCCCATAAATATCTTCCTCATCCAGATGGCCTCACATGTAGCCTGACTAGCTGCCATGTACTCTACCTCGGTTGAATTGAGTGCAACTGATCTCTGCTTCCTGATGTACCAAGAAATTGCTAAAGATGCCCCCTGATGTGCTATTACTGTCTGATGGACTACCTGCCCAATCTACATTAGTGAAGCCTTGAAGCTTCACTCCCTCTATCTGTCTATGCCATAATCCATACTCTATAGTGCCCCTGAGATATCTCAACACATGTTTCCTCGCCTTCCAAAAGAGCTAGGTAGGATTAACCATAGCTTGACTAAGCTGGTTAACTGCATAGCATGTGTCTAGTTGTGTGTTCACCAAATACATAAGTGAACCCACAAGTTTCATGTAAACAATAGTGTTATTCATTCATAATTTTCACTATCTAAAGATGACTAAGTATCGGTTTCAAATTTCTGAAAACAACATTCTTTGAACATTGTGAGTTTTAGAAATCTCACTTCCTTCATTATCCTAAATAATTCAATTTCAATATACATCTCATCTCTACTGTTAGGAATTTGTAATCAAGAATATTGGCAAAGTCCGATCACAGAAACAACATCGTTTCAAGCAACTTTGGGATTCTAGGATCTAGCCCTCCTAAATCCGGAGAGAGATCTCTCAAATAGGTGCAAAGATGGATTTGTCTTTGAAGTTTGGGGTAATGATATTAGGCTAGTTATGAAGGCCAAGGGTTTGTTTTGGTTTTTGGATGATTGAGCATGATAATTATTTTGAGGAGAAAGTTCTAAGTGCAGAAAGTTTCAAAGGTGAGAAGTTGCAAGTGTATAGAACAACTATGGCTAAAAGATAGATATAACACTGGTTTTTAGTCCATTGGGCTATGGAGTCATAACAAGGCTTTAATTGAGCAACAACATCAAGAGTGATCCAAGGGGCAAGTCATCTACACCACAAGATTATTGAGATTTAAATGATGGAATGGGAACAATAAGGTGTTGGAGAGGTGGAAACTGATAATAATTTTGCAAAGGATTTATAGTCAGTCCAAACAAGAAAAGCCTCTTAAGTAACTGTTTAAAAGCAACCAAGTGCAAGGCTAACCATTGAACTCTTGGGCAAGTTTGTATTAAAGCAGCTTAATTGACAAACAATCCAATAATCCACATAATTACCTTCAGAAAGTATGAAAACATATAAGAGAAGACAAAGTATAAACTTAAGATCAGATAAAGTACTTTTAAACCTAGTCTGCTTTCAGTTAACACCAAGGGAAACTTTCAGAATCCGACTTTGGAGAATAGAAGCTAGAAACAGGGCAAACCATCACTTTCTAGTCTAACTTTAATAAGAAAATAAGGAAAGTAACTTTCAAGAACAATGTTTAAAGCAAACAGTAGGACGAGGGAACTCCAACATTCCTGACTGCTTAAACTGTATTAAATCATTCTTAAATAAACAGATTGGAGGAAAACATTGAGATAAAGCTTTTCAGTCAGAGAAGGTTACTGATGTACAATAGGTCCTAACTCTATAAATGTTGTTCTTTATCAAAGAATAATATGACATACATGAAGGAAAAAAATAACAAAGAAAGGGCACTTCACCAGTGATATAGACCAGGATCCCAAGAAACAACTTCTTTATTGATGTCAAACCAGTTACAGTCTTCAAGTCCAATGTTTCAGTTCAGC
Source organism: Pinus albicaulis (assembly GCA_034641835.2). Taxonomy (NCBI): domain Eukaryota; kingdom Viridiplantae; phylum Streptophyta; class Pinopsida; order Pinales; family Pinaceae; genus Pinus; species Pinus albicaulis. Next base: position 113,968,029 of record CM076584.1, on the reverse strand, counting down.
AAACATCTTCACTATTCAACCTAACTAATCTATCACAAGCAAAGCTCCAAGGGCCAGTGAACACTATTTACAATTAGAAGTCTAAGCTCAAATGTATTTCAAAGTTCTACAACCAATGATTTCTCATCTTCTACAGAGGTATTTATAGAAGAATGAGGAGGTGAGATCTGATAAAAGATCTCTCAGGACAATTAATACAGATTCAAGACTTCTCAGCCTTTGAGGGGCTCGATGGAGAAGTTAACAAACATTATGTCTGCATTAACTGTTTTACATTTATGAATTAAGCTCGGTGGGAGATTTTATTGACTTTAAGGCTCTGTGTCATATTTGGAGTAACTCTGCAGATATTTTTTGCATTAAGTTTCCTTGTAGTAGTAACTCTCTGACTGCGCTGAGGTGATTATCTTCATTTGATCAATAACTTCGGCCTCTGTTTGAATGCTTTGAGGCACAGGTGGCACTTATGGTAGCTAAGGAATCAATTCGCCTCAATTGAAGCAGTGGAAGCCTTTCTGTCGGTTAAACACTTATGGTTTTCGTTTGACTGTGCTTTAATCCAGGGAATTAGGCTTTTGATAATCATTCTTAGCCGTAATTCCCCAAATCTGTCTTCAATATTCTTCTTTGCTGTGCTATGTTCTTTAAACTTATACTCTTTTACTGTGTTTTTAATAAAACAATGTCTTGTTGATGTGTAGGGCTGCGCTGGGATTTTAAAGGCATCAATGCCCATGAAGCATTGATAAAACATCGAATCAGAACCTTGCGAATAGTCTCCATTGATAATTCAAAGGCATGGGAAACGTCTTTCCCGGCCTTCGGCATTTCTTTCAAAATAAATGAAAAAACCATTAATCCCTGCAAAACACACAAAATATTAGAAAATCCTGTGTTTTTTGGAAAAACTACTTCAGAAGGCGGGGAAGGAGCGTAGCTGTTGGATGAAAGCATCCAACGGTGGAGATCTGTGTAGAAAAGGCAAAAAGGAGAGCGGGGAGAAGAAATAAGGTGGAGTGATTTTGGACCATCTGATCTGGACACATGGACGGTCCAGATCCAATCGGAGGATCACAATCAGCGGGAGGAGAGAAGGGGTGTGATGAAAATCTCCGATGCGATTGTGCGATCGGGAGGGCAGAGGTGATTAAGCGATGACCGTTGATCTGAGGATCAGATCAATGGCGGGGAGCGAATCGGAGGGATGTCAATCGGAGGAAGAAATGTAATGCAGCGATTGAGAAATGCGATGCGATTGAGCGCTGGCCGTTTGATCGGATTTAGATCAACAACGTGGATTAGTTTTGAAACGAATCGGCAGAAAAACCCTTATAACATATAAAACCCAAAGTTTTTAAATAAAACAAAGGTTTTTTACATATCGGGGCGGGATATATATATAAAGTGGACAGGTGTCCGACTGTGGGGCCTTTAGTTATATGGAACGTAATGGGCTCGGGGCATATATATTCAAAGGAGCCAATCACAATTGGGGCTTCGGGCTTGGTCTTTCAATCAACCCATTGAAATTTCCTGATGCGATAAGCGCCTTGGGACTTTAACTCTCGGTCCCAGGCACAGGCTATATGAAATGGAAAGTGGTGGGGCGGAAATATAATACAGGGACTCAATCGCATTGGAAGTTTTGATGCGGTCCTTTCGATCAACCCATTTGTATTTCTTCGATGCAATTGCGCGATCGGGTGTTTTCAATCTACCCATTTTTATATTAACACATGAATTTGGCATTTTAAAATCAAACTTTGGATAAATGGGTTTTCAGGTTTTACAAAGGAAAAAGCGGATCGAGAAATGGATTTTCATAAGGTTTTAAGCGCCAAAGACGGGCCCACGGGTTTAATCGCATCGAAAGTTTTGATGCGGTCTTTTTGATCAACCCATTTGTATTTCTCTGATGCGATTGCGTGATCGGTCTTTCAATCTAACCTTTTTCATTTAATCACGTGGCTTTAGCATGTTAGATTAAACTTTGGAAAAATTGGTTTTAAGACTCTACAAAAGAAAAACAGATCGAGAATGGATTATATGGAAATGACAATACGATCGGGGGTTTTTATATACAAAGGCTAATCGCAATCGGATTTTTGTAATGGCACAAAGACATGCACATTTGGAAATTTGCGATGCGATAAGCGCCAAAATGAGTTAGCATGTGGTTCCAGCCCCAAAGCGCATGGTGGGGAAGTGGTTTAGGACTTAGCCCAAGGGGGCTTAGGTCCATAGTAAATAAAACTTGTTTTTTATGAATTTTTCAAAGTTTTTCAATGGAATTTGATGGTTTCGGTAAGGTTAAAAAGTGAGTTTTCAACCTTTTAAAGATGATTTTCATGAATGGAAGAAAGGAAATCATGAAAAATAGAGGAATTTTATGGAAAAAAGGGGAGCAAATGAAGGTTAGTTTTGAGTGAGAGAAGGGGGGAAAATGATGGTTTTGGTAAGGTTAAAAAGTGAGTTTTTAACCTTGTAAAGATGATTTTCATGAATGGAAGAAAGGAAATCATGAAAAATAGAGGAATTTTATGGAAAAAAGGGGAGCGAATGAAGGTTAGTTTTGAGTGAGAGAAGGGGGGAAAATGATGGTTTTACAACAGTTTCTTCTCATGAAATCAGCAAAATTTTTTAGTATAAAATGGGAACAACAGTGAAGATTTTGGACAGAGGCATGAGGCCTTCAAGAGTCTTCAAGAGCCAACAATTTTTAGTAATAAATATTTTTCCTTGGAGGCTCAAAAAGTCTTAGCCACCTTTTGCTATAATCAAATATTATAGGTGGCTAACAGTGGCTCCACTTAGGGATGATGCCTTCTTGAAGGTATCAATAACTTCAGACTTGCATTCTCTGGGAGGCTGATCAGTTGCCTTATCCATTTGTTCTCTGGGAGGCTGACCTGTGCCTGATCCATTGGGCTGCTTTCCAATGCTAGGATGATCTTGCTCTGAAAACATTTTAACAGCCATAAAAACAATGGATCCTTCATCAATACAAACTTTCTACCTACCCAATCCTACTGATCTAACATTTTTTCTTCATTAGAGTGCACTTGGATTGGCAAACTCTTTACAATCATTTTATTCTTTTTTGAAAGCAGGAAATCTAATCTATTTCTACTCCTTATTTCTCCATGGACTCAGATTAAACAGTTGAGTCCATAAAATTCTCTACCTAATCTATCATCTATTGGGATTAAACTGTCCAACAGATTTTATTCTCTAAATTCTACAACAGAAATTTAAAAGAATTCAAGGTAGGATTAAACAGTCTAACTTGAAGCTGGTCCATGGCATAAAAGACAAGTTGCACATAGACATTTAATTTGCAGAAAATTAAATCAAAATGGAAGGCTTAAGATCTGAAAATTCAAAGCACTGCCTTCTCTTTTTACAGCTTTGTTTTTCCTCTTTTTGAGATGTCTTTCCTTTTCTCTGGTTCAGATTTTGAGCTAATTAGAACCAGATTTACATTCTTTTTGAATCAGAAAATAAAACAGATTTGAGTCAATTCTTACTTGGAAACTTAGGTTCAGATTTCGAACATGTTTGAACCTTTAATTTCTATCCTAAACTATCTACTGATAAGCCAAGATTAAACAGTTTGGAAAATCGAATTCACTATCCTATCAGTAGAAAATTTAAAGCTAATTAGTCAAGATTAGGCTGTTTGACTAACTAGAAGTGTGTTATGTAGGAGTGGCATTTAAGCTTGCACACTTTCATACTTCGTTTCTCTTTTTTGGTATGGGGCTATACCTTTCTTGTTTTTCACAATCTTCCCTCTTTTCTTTCTTTCTTTGTTTTTGTATTTTTTATTTTTCTAACTTTGAATGTAATGGTGGATGCAATATTTATAATGGAAAAAGATAAAAAAAACTTCAAAACGTAGCATTTATCAAGAGAAGTAAAGTTTAAGCATCCTGCCATTGACAGGACCCTCAAACAATTTTGCTCCATTCAACTCCTGCAAGAAAAATGCATTTTTACCAGCAGCTGAATGAATAGAGTAAGGGCCAAGCCATAAGTTGTCAAATTTTCCATGCTTGACCTTTTCTTCTCTTCTTGAATCCCATTTTAAAACTTTGTCCCCAATCTTGAAATTGCTGGCCTTTGTTCTTCTGTCAAAGAGCTTTTTAATGCTATCCTGTTTCTGCAATGCTTTGTTATACACCTCCTCTCTGGTTTGCTGAAGATGAATGGTTTGGTTTATTCTTCTGATCATGTCATTATCTTCAGTTTGTAACTCTTGAATCAACTTCATTACTGGTACACCAAGGTTGTTTGGAAAAATTGCATCAGTACCATACACAAGCTGAAAAGGGGACATACCAATAGATTTCTTCAAAGTCAATCTGTCAGCCCAAAGTGCATGAACCAGCTTAGTGTGCCAAGAATTTTTGTTGTCCTCCAACAGTTTCTTGATTATGTTCACTAAGCTTTTGTTTGAGGATTCTGCAAGGCCATTACCTTGAGGATAATAGGCCGTGGAATTCCCCAATGTTATCTGATATCTGTGACAGAATTCAACCATCTTCTTTGATCCAAATGTTGCTGCATTATCAGTGATGATCTTGGTAGGACAGCCAAATCTGGAGAGAATGTTAGTCTCCATGAATTTTATAATAAAAGAATCATTGGCCTGCCTACAAGGTATAGCTTCTATCCATTTAGTGAAGTAGTCAGTGGCAGTGAGAATCCATCTATTCTGAGCAGAAGATGGTGGATGGATTTCTCCTATGAAGTCAAGTCCCCACTCTTGAAAAGGGGCTTCAACAGTGATTGGATGCAGAGGTAGGGGCAGCAGTTTTCTTTTGCCTTCAAAAAGTTGACATTTATGGCAATATATGATCATCTTATGCACATCATGGAAAAGAGTAGGCCAATAGAAACCAGCCCTCAAAATTTTGTTGGCTGTTGTCTTCCAGTACAAATGACCTCCGCACTCTCCTTCATGGAACTGGTATTTAACCTTCTCTGCATCAGACTCAGGCAAACATTTAAGCAATACACCACTTGCATTTTTCCAATAAAGACATTTGTCTACAATGCAATAGTTTACAGCTTTTAACTTTAGGAACCTTGCCTTTGTTTTTGTCAAACCAGGAGGTGTATTCAATTTAAGCAAAAAATAAATAATATCAGCATACCAAGGAGAATTGATAAAATGGTCTTCAACAATAGGAGTTGAGAATTCTTCTTGGTCATCCAAAGCATCAATCATATTAATATCAAGAACTTCAAAATTTTATTCAGCCATTAATCTAGCTAGACCTTGGCCTTTGATGAGTTTAGTGGGTTTTATCTCTAAATCATATTCAAGAATAATAGCAATCCACTTACCTCTCTTACCATCTGGGTCTTGCGTTATAATGTCTTTAACAACTGAATTTGGGACAAAGGAAATGGTGTGTGAGTGAAGGATGTACACCCTGAAGTCTTTCAAAGCTTTAATCAAAGCAAAAGCTTGCTTCTCCATAATTTTGTACTTCAGAGGGGCATCCCTCAATGCCTTGCTAAAGAATGCAATAGGTTGCTCTTGTCCTTGTGGATTTTTCTGTAAAAGGACAACAGCTATGGTATGTTCTGATGCAAATGAAAAAATATAAAAATCTTTTGAAAAATCAGGACTTATAAGAACCGGTGTTTTGGTTAACGCTTGTTTCACCAGCTCAAAGGACTTCTTTGCTTCCAAGGTCCATTTTACCCCTTTCTCCTTCTTTAACATTTTTGTGATATTCCTAAGGAGCTCAGCCAAGTTGGGGATGAACCTTCTCAAAAAGTTAATCTTTCCGATGAAAGACTGCAACTCTTTAATGTTTCGAGGATGAGAGATTTGCAATATGGCCTCAATCCTCTTGGGATCTATCTTTATACCCTCTTCCGAAATAATGTGCCCAAGAAGTTTACCTTCTTGGAGACCAAATAGTGTCTTCTTAGGGTTTAAAGATATCCCAAACTTTCTGCATTTCTCGAAAACTTTTCTTAAATGTTCTAAGTGCTCTTCATCTATTTTTGAAAACACAGTAACATCATCAAGATAGATAATGATGAAGAAGCCTAGTTCCTCCGAGAATGCTATGTCCATGGCTCTTTGAAAAGTTGCTCCAGCATTCATTAGACCAAAATGCATCTTCACATACATGAAAGTGCCCCATGGTGTAGTAAAGGTTGTCTTTAATTGATCAGCAGGGTAGACTAAAATCTGATTGTACCCTGAATAGCCATCCAACAAAGAAATTCTTTTATACCCTACCACCCTTTGTAAAATATGATCCATCTTGGGTAAAGGGTAGTTTTATTTTAAGGAAGCTTTGTTTAAGTCTCTAAAGTCTATACAAAGCCTGATTTCTCCAGTTTTATTCCTAACAGACACTAGATTAGATACCCATCCATAATATATAATAGGGACAATAATACCAGCATCATACATCTTCATGATCTCCTTCTGAACCAATGGTAACTGGACAGGGTTTATTCTGCGTAGTTTACGTTTAAATGGCTTTTGGTTTTCTTTGAGGGGAATTTTGTGTTGTATTATTTCAGTGTCATAGGACTTAAGATCTTCGTAACTCCATGCAAAAACATCAGAAAACTCTTTAAACAAATCAATGTATTTCAATTTAATGTGAGCTGGTAGAGTCTTAGAGAGTTTAATCATTTTCGGTTTTTCCTCACTGCCTATATTGCACTCTTGCACTTCAGTCTCTACAGGTTCCAGTTTTGGTTTATTCGCCACATCGTTAAAATCAAACAACTCTTCTAAAGGGGCCAGACCCTTAGGCAAACTTTCATCTTTAATGTGCAGAGTTCCTAACTCCTCTGTTTCCAAATCTGTATTCAATTCTGTTTTGCTTTCAAGTTCGCTAGATAACAGGTGTATATTAGTAAGTTCAGGAGATGGCTCTTCTTCAATAAGAAAATTTTCTTCACTGCGGTCTGTCTCATAATCCGAGTCCGAACTGTTTAGTTTGAATTCATTTCTGAATTTCATGAAGTCTTCTATTTGTTTGTCGTTATCAAACACTTGCCAATACTTCTCATTATCAGGCACAACTGGTCTAAATTTTATCTGAGTTGTGCAGTCTTTGGTGTTAAATGGCGTTAAGCATGTTCTAGCTGCAAAGGCTAAATTGTGGGCCGCGATATTTCTTTTTATTGGGACAAAAAACAATTTGGACTCCTCGAATTTTTTCAAAAGGTCCATGACATCGTTTCGGTAGGCCCTGAGTCTGGGATGATTTGCGTTATACTCCCCATTAACCTGCCTAATAACTAACTCTAAATCCCCGTGAACTTTAATTCTTTTGGCTCCTATCTTTTTCAACAAACGTAAGCCTAGGAGAAGGGATTCATATTCTGCTATGTTATTCGAACACTGAAAGTTTAATGTACAGGAAATACATTCTGTGTCACTGTTTTCAGTGTTAGTAATCCAGACACCTGCACCGGCATTGTTCTTAGTGCAAGATCCATCAAAATACATACTCCACAGAGGACTGTTTTCGGTTTCTTCTGTTTGGTGAATGTCCTGTTCAACTATTGTGCTCTCTGATTTTTCATGATTAGTGGCACTCAATTGAATTTGTTTTGACTCTTCAGGTCTTTTGTTAAGTAGAGGACCGTTTTCTTGAGAGTCAAGGTTTAAAAGCAAAGGACGAACAACTTGTAATTCAAGACCTTTATTTAGTTTGCTAATGTCATCAAATGCAACAAACTGTTTTAACCTTTCTGCGTTGTGTTCCTCTTCCTCCCTGTCGGCCGTTAATCCTATTAAAGTGACTTTCTCACCAATTGTTTCATCATTAAACATAATAAAAGAATCAAGGCCTATAGTTACAGAATACACGGGAGAGTTTTGTGGTCTGTCTTGACTTGTAACTGTGAATTTCATATGGGACTCCTTGTAAAGTCTTCTATTCTGATTGAAAACAGGGATAGTCGCATAGGTCATATCCATTTGCATAGTCCCTTGTAACTTAGCCCCCCAAGACCTTAATAATAACATTCCATACTTTGGGGGCACATCAACCACAAAAATATCCATGACTAAACATTTGGCTGGAATTTGGGCTAAGTTAACACGAAGGTCTTTGATTAATCCTAAACATTTTACTCTGCTGGAATCAAAGGAGTACATGTCTTTATATGGTCTGGAGATTTCTAAACCAAGGCTCTCCATTACAGCTTTTGGCATTAAATTATGAGAGGCCCTGGAGTCATGCATAGCGTTGTGCAAAATTTTGTCATGAACGTTTAAACTCACATAAAATGGAGGAACAGGTCCCTCTTGATATCTACCTTCAATCTTAGGACCAAAAATCAGCTCGGGTTGGTCATCATTAAGATTGAATGTGTCCTCATTTTCTTATATTTTTAAAGCCTTCAAAATCTGGGATCTATATACATGTTGGGCAGCTAACTCAATCAAGGGAATAGAGATTTTGATTTTTGAAATTTCCTGCTCCAGGTTGAAAGGAATTTGACTCTTCAAAGTGCTGGTCTCAGCCTTATTAGCTGTCACTTTATTAGCAATATCAGCTTGCCGATTTGTTTTATTTACAGTTGACAAAATTGTTTTCATAGGAGTACTAGCTGAAGTGTTAGTACTACTAAGGTCTGCACTCTGATTTTCATTGCTTTGAGTGCCTTTCTCTTTTCCTTTATCAGAATTTACAGCCACTGTTTTATCCTTTTGCTTGACAACTCTAGGCTTGGTTGTAGTGTTGTTTTGTGAAGATTTTTCAGAGGTTTTGTTGTTGGGGGTCTGTTGACTGGTTTTGCTTCTAAGGTCATATTCTCTTTGAGACTCTATGATGACGTTTTCCATGTCTTGATAAAAATTTTCATCATCATCTCTTTTGTCATCATAAGGTGTGTATAGATCTTGTTTTCTATCATAATGAATCTCAAAGTCATCATTATCTACCCCCATCATGTTTATACCATCTTCCTCTGTTATCTCATCTGTTTCCTCAACCTCACTTACATAGTTTTGATGAAAAGGAGGAGTGATCTGCTGATCATCTTCCCTAGGTATGTTAGGAGGTTGGTTCCTTCTAAAATTCTGATTCCGGTTCTGGTTTCTATTTTGAGGAGCAGTTTGGTTTTGATTTGCTTGTGCTCTCTCAATTATGCTCATCTCTTTCATCATCTCCTCCATCATTTTCTCCATCTTTGAGTTGGAAATAGAAGGTGTGGATTCCTCTCTAAAAGATACTCTCTTTTTAGTTTTCATTATTGCTCTCTTCTCCATTAAGTTGACTTCCACAGAAAGAGCACCCTTTTACATATCTTCAAGAGTTGCAAAATCTCTCTCTCTCAGCTGATAGGTCATGTCGGCGGCAAACCCTTCAGGAATTTTTTTTAAAGCTGAGCCCTGTGGAGGTTTTAGTTCTGGTGAAAGTGCATTATACACACTATTGAATCTAGTGCAATAGGCTTGCACACTTTCCCCAGTGTTTCTATGGAGGTTCTTGTAATCATAAAGGACTTGGAGAGGGTTTTTCTTTACTTCCCATTTGTTTAAGAATGTTTGATGGAAGGCTTGGAGATCATTAATACTATGGGGGGCTAAACCTTTAAACCATTTTCTTACTTCTCCCCCAAAGCTTTGAGAAAATAACCTAAGCTTGACAGAATCATCATCAATTTCATTTCTATCAAAGTAGTCATTCATCTTATCCACATGTTGTGATGTAGTTGTAGCATTACTAGCATCATATAATGGAATTTTGGACTGATAGTCCTGTGGAAGATTGAATAATGGTGCAGGAAGGACTAACGGAGCATACCATGCTGCCATGATATGTGGTGGAGGTGGATTCACAAGGAGTGGATTAATAACAGGAAAAGTGGGCTGAGGTGTAGTGGTTTGAACAATGGATGTAGGGTGAGCAGAAGTGGATGGACCAGGAATAGACTGCTAAGCTGATCTTGGATGAGAGACACCTAAGTTGTGAAGGAAGTGTAAATCAGGTGGTGTTTTTTCTCTGCTACCAAGAGGTTCACTTGTTTCCGGGGATGATAGTGAAGAATCAGAATCTAACTGATGTAAATCACCAAGAGACCTAGTTCTAAATGGATTTGCTAAGTCAACTTGAGATTTTTGCAGAGCTGAAAGATTTTCAGGAACTGAATTAGCTCTCAAGGGTGATCTGAAAAAAGTTGATAATTTTATCTTAGGAGACTTCCTAAGGATACTTTCTGGGTTATCAACTACTTCAGGTGGATCAGGGTCAGGATGGGCTCTAGTGTGAATCTTTCTAGGAGCCACTATGCTGTGTTTTTTAGACCCAAATAAACAAGACAAGTTTAACCAGGTATGACAGTATTTGAATGGTCAACCAATCTGTTTACACAAATTTTAATCCTGCAGTCCTCTGACTGAGTTTGAATGATATTATAATGATAAGGGTTCTTCCTAGTGGAGTCTCAAGGTCTGTTCAGGATTGTGGAGTCGCCAAGTGGAAGTTTTTAGCTCTTTTCAGAGGTAAAAGGTCTTATGGTCCACCACCATGTTTATTGAATAACCATCTAAAATATTTTTAGGTTTTTCCGAGTTATTTTTTCAGTTGTATGGTTTTTAAGAATATCCTAACTCTATTTCAAAACTTAGCTACGGTTATGAGACAAAGACAATTTACTCTTATGGCTAAGCTAGCTGATTTTTCAAGGTTAGATGAAGGCTTATGAGAATCCTAGGGTTTACCTAGATTGTCACTGATTCAGACAAGTTCTATCATGATTACCATTATTTGGTAGTGCTTGAAAAGGCTTATTTTTACTCACAAGGTTTTATGAAGTGTTTAGAGGGACCTAAGGTGAAAATTCAACTGAGTCCCCAGCAGAGTCGCCAGAAATGTTAGGAATCTGTAAGTAGCAAGATTGGCAAAGTCTGATCACAGAAACAACATCGTTTCAACCAACTTTGGGATTCTAGGATCTATCCCTCCTGACTCTCGAGAGGGATCTCTCAAATAGGTGCAAATATGGATTTGTCTTTGAAGTTTGGGGTAATGATATTAGGCTAGTTATGAAGGCCAAGGGTTTGCTTTGGTTTTTGGATGATTGAGCATGATTATTATTTTGAGGAGAAAGTTCTAAGTGCAGAAAGTTTCAAAGGTGAGAAGTTTCAAGTGTATAGAACAGCTATGGCTAAATATAGATATAACACTGGTTTTTAGTCCATTGGGCTATAGAGTCATATCAGGGCTTTAATTGAGCAACAACATCAAGATTGATCCAAGGGGAAAGTCATCTACACCATAAGATTATTGAGATTTAAATGATGGAATGGGAACAATAAGGTGTTGAAGAGGTGGGAAATGATAATAATTTCGCAAAGGATTTATAGTCAGTCCAAACAAGAAAAGCCTCTTAAGTAACTGTTTAAAACCAACCAAGTGCAGGGCTAACCATTGACCTCTTGGGAAAGTTTGTATTAAAGCAGCTTAATTGACAAAAAATCCAGTAATCCACATAATTACCTTCAGAAAGTATGAAAACATATAAGAGAAGACAAAGTATAAACTTAAGATCAGATAAAGTACTTTTAAACCTAGTCTGCTTTCAGTTAACACCAAGGGAAACTTTCAAAATCTGCCTTTGGAGAATAGAAGCTAGAAACAGGGAAAACCATCACTTTATAGTCTAACTTTAATAAGCAAATAAGAAAAGTAAATTTCAAGAAAATGTTTAAAGAAAACAGTAGGACGAGGGAACTCCAACATTCCTGACTGCTTAAACTGTATTAAATCATTCTTAGATAAACAGATTGGAGGAAAACATTGAGATAAAGCTTTTCAGTCAGAGAAGGTTACTGATGTACAGCAGGTCCTAACTCTAGAAATGTTGTTCTTTATCAGAGAATAGTGAACAATATGACATACATAAAGGAAAACAATAAAAAAGAAAGGGCACTTCACCAGTGATATAGACCAGGATCCCAAGAAATAGCTTCTTTATTGATGTTAAACCAATTACAGTCTTCCAGTCCAATGTTTCAGTTCAGCAAACATCTTCACTATTCAGCCTAACTAATCTATCACAAGCAGAGCTCCAAGGGCCAGTGAACACTATTTACAATTATAAGTTTAAGCTCAAATGTATTTCAAAGTTCTGCAACCAACGATTTCTCATCTTCTACAGAGGTATTTATAAAAGAATGAGGAGGTGAGATCTGATAAAAGATCTCTCAGGACAATTAATACAGATTCAAGACTTCTCGTCCTTTGAGGGGCTCGATGGAGAATTTAACAAACATTATGTCTGCATTAACTATTTTACATTTATGAATTAAGCTCGGTGGGAGCTTTTATTGACTTTAAGGCTCTGTGTCATATTTGGAGTAACTCTGCAGATATTTTTTGCATTAAGTTTCCTTGTAGTAGTAACTATCTGGCTGCGCTGAGGCAATTATCTTCATTTGATCAATAAATTCGGCCTTTGTTTGAAAGCTTTGAGGCACAGGTGGCACTTATGGTAGCTGAGGAATCAGTTCACCTCAATTGAAGCGGTGGAAGCCTTTCTGTCGGTTAAACACTTATGGTTTTCGTTTGACTATGTTTTAATCCAGGGGATTAGGCTTTTGATAATCATTCTTAGCCGTAATTCCCCAAATCTGTCTTCAATCTTCTTCTCTGCTGTGCTCTGTTCTTTAAACTTATACTCTTTTACTATGTTTTTAATAAAACAGTGTCTTGTCGATGTGCAGGGCTGCGCTGGGCTTTTAAAGGCATCAATGCCCATGAAACATTGATAAAAAATCGAATCAGAACCTTGCGAATAGTCTCCATTGATAATTCAAAGGCATGGGAAACGTCTTTCCCGCCCTTCAGCATTTCTTTCAAAATAAATGAAAAAACCATTAATCCCTGCAAAACACACAAAATATTAGAAAATCCTGCGTTTGTTGGAAAATCTGCTTCAGAAGGCGGGGAAGGAGCGTAGCCGTTGGATGAAAGCATCCAACGATGGAGATCTACATAGAAAAGGAAAAAAGGAGAGCGGGGAGAAGAAATAAGGTAGAGTGATTTTGGACCGTCCGATCTAGACACGTGGACGGTCCAGATCCAATCGGAGGATTTCAATCAGTGGGAGGAGAGAAGGGGTGTGATGAAAATATCTGATGCGATTGCGTGATCGGGAGGGCAAAGGCGATTAAGCGATGGCCATTGAACTGAGGATCAGATCAACAGCGGGGAGCGAATCAGAGGGATGTCAATCAGAGGAAGAGCAATTGATAAATGCGATACGATTGAGCGCTGGCCATTTGATCGGCTTTAGATCAACGGCGCGGATTAGTTTTGAAACGAACCGGCGGAAAAACCCTTATAGCATATAAAAGACAAATTTTTTAAATAAAACAAAGGTTTTTTACGTATCGGGGTGGGATATATATATAAAGTGGACAGGCGCCCGACTGCGGGGCCTTTAGTTATATGGAATGTAATGGGCCCGGGGCATATATATTCAAAGGAGCCAATCGCAATCGGGGCTTCGGGCTTGGTCTTTCAATCAACCCATTGAAATTTCCCGATGCGATAAGCGCCTTGGGACTTTAACTCTCGGTCCCGGGCACAGGCTATATGAAATGGAAAGTGGTGGGGCAGAAATATAATACAGAGACTCAATCGCATCGAAATTTTTGATGTGGTCCTTTCGATCAACCCATTTGTATTTATTCGATGCGATTGCGCAATCGGGTGTTTTCAATCTACCCATTTTTATATTAACACGTGACTTTGGCATTTTTAAATCAAACTTTGGATAAATGGGTTTTCGGGTTTTACAAAGGAAAAAGCGGATCGGGAAATGGATTTTCATAAGGTTTTAAGCGCCGAAGACGGGCCCACAGGTTTAATCGCATCGGAAATTTTGATGCAGTCTTTTTGATCAACCCATTTGTATTTCTCCGATGTGATTGTGCGATCGGTCTTTCAATCTAACCTTTTTCATTTAATCACGTGGCTTTAGCATATTAGATTAAACTTTGGAAAAATAGGTTTTAAGACTTTACAAAAGAAAAATAGATCGGGAATGGATTATATGGAAACGACAATACGATCGGGGGTTTTTATATATAAAGGCTAATTGCAATCGGAGTTTTGTATGGCACAAAGACATGCACATTTGGACATTTGCGATGCGATAAGCACCAAAACGAGTTAGCATGTGGTTCCAGCCCCAAAGCGCATGGTGGGGAAGTGGTTTAGGACTTAGCCCAAGGGGGTTTAGGTCCATAGTAAATAAAACTTGTTTTTTATGATTTTTTTCAGAGTTTTTCAATGGAATTTAATGGCTTCGGTAAGGTTAAAAAGTGATTTTTTAACCTTGTAAAGATGATTTTCATGAATGGAAGAAAGGAGATCATGAAAAATAGAGGAATTTTATGGAAAAAAGGGGAGAAAATAAAGGTTAGTTTTGAGTGAGAGAAGGGGGGAAAATGATGGTTTTGGTAAGGTTAAAAAGTGAGTTTTTAACCTTGTAAAGATGATTTTCATGAATGGAAGAAAGGAAATCATGAAAAATAGAGGAATTTTATGGAAAAAAGTGGAGCAAATGAAGGTTAGTTTTGAGTGAGAGAAGGGGGGAAAATTATGGCTTTACAACAGTTTCTTCTCATGAAATCAGCAAAATTTCTGAGTATAAAATGGGAACAACAATGAAGATTTTGGATAGAGGCATGAGGCCTTGAAGAGTCTTCAAGAGCCAACAATTTTTAGTAATAAAATTTGTTCCTTGGAGGCTCAAAATGTCTTAGCCACCTTTTGCTATAATCAAATATTATAGGTGGCTAACATCTACCTTCTAAGTTTACCTTGTTGATCTAAAAAGGACTCATTTTGGGCTTGTTTACCTCATTTTCACCCTCCTCCTCACTCCATTCTCATTTACCTTCTCTTCCCCCCCAAAAAACTCATTCTCCCTCTAAAAACCCATTTTTGCCCCTTTTTATAACCCTTCACAAATACCCTCCCTTCCTCACTCCCCCCTTATATGCTAAAACAATGTAAAAGACACTATTTTAAATTGTTTTAAAATAAAAAATCAAACCAATCGGGTCCTTTTACTTTATAAATATAACCCTGTTTTATTTTATAAACCCGACCTTATCTATATAAAACCGAGCCCCTTTTTTCTCTAGCCCTAAGCCCCGTCCCGCTCATATGGCCCTAAACCTACCTACATATAAGCCCCCTGATATAAATTTTCCGCCTCCGCCATTTTTTATATAACTCCCTCAAAAAACTTATAAAAAGGCTCATTTACCTTATATTATTAAAACCCCAGGCCCACTCACCTTCGAACTTCGTGCCCCAGTCAAAACGCGCCACCTGTCCCTGGGCTCCACCTCTAAACCTTCCCACTACTCCTCCACTATGTGATCACCGTTGATCTCCGCTTTCGAGATCCGACGACCCCCATTGTGTATCGCATATTAAATAGCGCCAGGGTTAAAGTTTTGTGACCCGCGCGAAATGGGTAGTTTCACGCCGCCACGCGGCAAGCACCCAATGGTATCGCATTTCCACCCCCGAAAACTGTTTACCACCCCTCTGCCACGCGATAAAACACCTCTAGTTTTCCTAAACTGCTTTCCCTCCGCGCCAAATTTCAAACCCTCCCGCCTCTGTTTGAATTTCTGTTGGTTCCGTCTTCGGAACCCTGCCTCCCACGCCATTTAATCCTCTGAAATTTCCCTCCGATATCCCAAAAACTAAAAAACAAGTAGTAAACCCTCCCCGAAGGCTTTAATATTAATTATTTGTGTTTTGTGAAGGTTTAATGGCAGAGGTGTCCACTAGAGCATTCCAATGGTCCAAAAATGATTAGATAAAAATCTGGGTGACGATTCAGAGATTCAAATCAAATTTAGAAGGAGCAGGTGACCCTATATCAAGATCAAATCGATGAAACATGATCATCGATGGTGAATTAAACCCTCCAAAGAAATATTGCATCCTTGCACGCAAAAAGAAAACACAGGAACAAAGACACAAGCAGAAGAAATTACAATGAAAGGACTATACGGAAGAAAATGAAGATCAAAGGAATTAAGAGGCTAAAATATATATCAAAGATAAATTATGAAGATTAGCCATAAAGAAAAGGTTAAAGGTAATTAAGACAGACAAAAGGGGTTTAAAATATCAAAAGGTTAATACAAAGGATTAATGAATAAAACAGAGATAAAGGAAGAATAAATGAAAAAGAGACAGTGAGACAGTGAGACAGTGAGACAGTTTATAAAAGTTGAATCAACGTTAAGAGGCCAAATGCAGAGTTTAAAGGGTAAAACAGAGGCAAATCAACAAAGAAACCCATTCGAATGACTCAGCCCAAGCATTTACTTCTTCAGATGACACATATGGACACCTACAACATTATTTCTTTAAATAAAGCATCAAACAATTATTGCAAATAATCAGAGATATTTTATATCTACCTAACAGTTATTGTAAAATTATTGCAGCAAGCCTAAAATTCAAACATTTCACATAAATCAACTCAAAAGTTAATATAAAATTTATTATTTCAGAGTAACACCTTCAGATATTTTTGCCTTGGGCCTTGCATGGTCTCAAAGGTCAAAAATCATTAACTTTGAAATAAATGACATTTAAAACCCTATTTTAGTAGCACCTCCTCATTTGCATATAAATATTTCATATGAGCTTCATTTTTAGTCTTGATTACTTGGTGGTTATTCGATTGAATTTTGTTGCTGAGCTAGCTGAGGGCTGCTAGGCTGGATTTGATAAAGCTCTCAATCACAGAGAGTTGTTGTACATGTAGTATTGTAACTAGTTTGATCTTCAATAATACAAGCACGTTCATAAGATCCTTGAGCTATGTTAATGGTGAATTTTTCCTTCTTTGTCATTGTTTTTCTCATGTTTTACATTCTGTCCATATTCTCTGATAAAAGAACAGAAATTTTAGAGTAGGATTTTTTGTCTTGGCACCCTATTTCTCTGTCTTCTTTCTTTATCTTTATGTTTTCTTCTGCAAGGTCTGATTGGAGGATTCTTAATTTCCCTCCAATTTCATCTAGCTTGTTGTCTTAGAAATGATTCAATAGAGTGAAACCAAGGAAGTTAATGGTGAGCCCTCTCCTTGAGTATGGCTTGAGATATTGTTTTTAAGACCTTTCTTTGAAGTATGCTTAGTAGAGTCTAAACCAGGGAATTCTATGGTATGCCATGTCCTCTGGTCTGCCTCCAAATTTTGCTTTGAAGATTCTTTTAAATCTTAGTTTAAAGCAGATATATTATTTATGTTTGATCTTTGGCTACTCTCACTGTTATCTTATATGTTTTCTTTAGCTGAAATTAGTCTTATGATTACTAGATTGTTGTCTGAAATGTTTGCTTATTAAAGTCTGGCCAAAGAAGTTTATGGTGCACCCTGTCCTTTGGTTTGCCTCAAACAGTTACCTTAAAAGGTTTTTCTTGTCTAAGTAGAGCTAGAAGATTCTTAACTGACTATAGCTTTGCTACCTTCACAACTTATTATTGTTTCATATCACAAACTAATCTAAGAGATCCACTTGATATAGTTAGCTTGCCCTATGAAAACCCTTGCAGAGTTGATGAACAATTAAATCCTTTTATGACTCCATGGCCCAATGGATCAATGTTTTCTCATAGTCTACTTATTCAGCTGAAACATCCCTTCAATTAGTCACACCACAGATCTATCAACCTGTCAATTAATTCAACCAAAATAAACAAGTCCTTAGAACTTCATAACTAACCTAACATCTTAAAACAAAGAGCATAAAGATATATTATTTGAAAACACTTACAAATAGAGAGATCCCTCTTTGAATCCAGGAAGGCTAGGTCCTAGGATTCCAAAGTGGTTCTGATGTGGCCCCTGCAGTGTTTTTTCTTGCCAATATTGTAAATCACAGGGAGCCAACATAATGGCGACCATACTGGGGATACTGTGTAATAAAATACAAACATGGACTCTAAAACTCAGAAAACCTCATTTTAAACTTAGTATGAATCAAGTGCTAGCCAAGAATGGTACCTGATTGTTGATGGTGGACAACAATCAACCATAAAACAAGTAAAAGTCCTCCACCTGCCAACTCCACAACTCTCAATATACCTAAAGAATCCACTGGTAGAAGACTCTAGAATGGTTGAAAAGATGCAGTGACATTTTCTTATTTACAAACATGGATCCAAGGATACAAAGGAGATATGCTTTGATGAACATAGATCACATCCTTGGGTTCCCACACAAAATGCCTCAAACAAATTAGGACAAAAACCTGCCTATATTTCAAGATAAAAAATTTGATGACCCCTTGTTACATATCATCAAATTTCATATACATGTATGGAGGTTAAAGTTTGAATGGCATGAGGACTGCCTCATGAAAATCTGTATGGAAACATTAGAAGGTAAGGCAAGAGAATGGTGTGAATGGTTAAAAAATGGTAGTTTATTTTCCTTAAAGGATTTCCACAAGGTATTTTGTGAACATTATAAAGAATATTGTCCATCTCTATCATTAGCTGAGAATTGTTGTGATCAATCTGAAGATCTCATACAATACCTTGTAAACATTGATGAAGATTTAGGGAACTGGCATCCTGAAGATTTATTAGAAGAAATCCATGCATTTCATACTCAAGACAAATACCATGAAAACCTAGAAGAGTTAGTTGAGGAAGAAACCATTCAAGAAATAGAAGAAAACCCACATGATCTCTCTAAAGGCACAAGTAATGATTTATCATCCCTTCTAAGTGAAGCTCAAGAAGTCATTCAGCCTCAAAATCAGCCTTCACAAGAGAGAGAGAACTATTGTACTTCTATCCAAAGAAAGAGAAAAATGCCTCCACCTTTAACTGAAGAGGAAATAAATCAAATGCTAAACATGTAGCCAGCCTCTAAGCCTTTATGTGAACAAAACATTTATGTTCATTTCCTACCAATCCCATCTACCATAAATCAGAAAGTGAACTTATAGATCAATTCAAAGAAGAAAAAATTGATAATCCAATATGTTTGATTGGTGAAATTATTTATATTGATGATTTTCCAAAGTTTGATAAATCTGATGATGACGTTCTCCAAATAAAATCTAACCTCGCAGAGCCATCAGCTCTTGGTTTGTGGGATAAATTTCACTATCATCAGCTTGAAAAAAGTAATAAGCCAATACAAACCATCTATGACACTGATGAGGAAAGCTTAGAAAGTTTAGAAGTAGGTGAAGGATATTTGACCCTTTTTTCTACTTCATATCAGCCCACCAGAAATAACTTTCATATGATTGGAAATTAGCAGTCCTTCAGTTTTGATGTTGAGATTGGAGAAGAAAAATAACTTCTTGAGCAAGTTGTAAATAAGGAGCCTTTTCCTAAAAATGTTGAGGAAATAATTTGGGATATAGAATCATCTACAACTTTAGAGTTGTAGCCACCAAGTCCCATTGAATTTCAAATTGAAAATGAAGGCTTGGAAATTAATGATCACAAGAGAGTTGCTGCACTTCTTTCTCAAGCAGATTTGTTGCCAAGGAGTGCTCCTACTCATCAACATGATGGCCTCCCCACAGAATTCAGCCCACTTAATCAGAACATATTAGGATTTCAAGAGGACAACACTGCAATATATGATGAGTCTACCAGTTCAGATGATCATGAGTAAGAGGAATAATTTTTTTCCCAAAGGATTCCCAAGCTCAGCAAAGTGGAACAAGAAGCAGTCCTAGATCAAGCTCATTTTCTAAATCCTCACTTTTAGGTATTGTTTCAAGATCGTTTTGCTAATTTATTAGGTACATTTGAAGAGGGAGTAAGATATGTCAAGAGCAGTCTGATGCAAGGTTTAAATAAAATTTTAGGCATTACTGTTCAAACACAAGTGAGGTGGGAGTGGACTTTTTTTTTCAAAACCCTCAAAGAGCCGAACCAAGATCCCTCATGGAATCATCTGCTTGATTGGTTGTATTGGAAAAGAGAGTTCACTAGCTTAATGTATATCATGTATAATTTAGATTAGTATAGATAGGAATGCAAAGAAGCTTAGCCATATGAGCATTTTTCTAGCTTTAGTTTCAATTTCTTTTGACAAAAACAAAAACACAAAAATAGAAAAAAAGAAGAAAAGAGGGAAGATAAAAGAAAAGGTACAACCCCATACCAAAAAAGAGTTCTTCTGAAAGTGTGCAAGTCCAAATGCCACTACTTAAAATGAAATTTTTTGTTCAGTCATACAACATAATCATGATGCAGGAGCATCCTGCTTAATTTTCATTTTGTATTTGGGTGATTTATGGGGTGATGTTTTTTTTAATTATTTTATGAATTATGCACATTTTAAATAAATTGAGAGGAAAATCTGAGTGTGAGGTTTATTGTAAATATTCTATTAATAAATTGAGAATATGAGTGGAGTTGGGTTGTATAGATATTTTAGGGATTATGAACTCTTAAATGGAACTTAGTTGAGTCAAAGGAGGGATAAAGCTATTTTAGAATTTGGTTGAGTTATTTGTGGAGGAAATCATGGATTCAAATTAATCCACAATTATGTATAAATATGAGATTTGTATGAGGATAGAAGGGAGATAGGCATAGAGATGGAATAGGTCAGAAAAGAGAAAGAGAGTGTAGAGTAGGAATGGTGTGACAATGTGACGAGTTGTAAAGGCGAGAGAAAGAGGCCACAAATGTAATATTCGGCCAAAGAAGGGTTTGATTCTAAAATTTCTTGTTGTATTTATGCAAGTATTTTTTTTGTGTTCGGCTCTCTCTTCTTATATATTTTGTATTGAATCTAAGTATTTTTTATGAAGATTTTGATGAGGATTTCATATTAAAGGGAACACACACTCTATTGTGTGCAAGTATTTGATTTGGGTAGAAAATTCTGCATCAAATCATGATTGAGCAAGTTTTAAATTTCTGTTGATAAGTTAATGAATGAATATTTTCCAAATTTTCTAAACTTGGCTTATCAATAAATTAGATTAGGAAAGATATTGGTTCCAAAGCTCAAATTTGAACAAAGGAAGAAAGAGAGGGATGCACAACAAACTCTAAATTATATCCCTCAAAGTTTTTTTTTAAATTTCTGCAAAATAAATTCTGTATGCAGACTTGTATAAAATGCCACAGCTCATAACAAATCAAATTGTCTAATCCTGATTTGGTTATGTTTTCAATTTCTTGTTTTTAGAATAGAGAATGAAAATATGTCATACA
The DNA here is from genome assembly GCA_034641835.2 of Pinus albicaulis. Classification (NCBI taxonomy): domain Eukaryota; kingdom Viridiplantae; phylum Streptophyta; class Pinopsida; order Pinales; family Pinaceae; genus Pinus; species Pinus albicaulis. Next base: position 113,946,784 of record CM076584.1, on the reverse strand, counting down.
ACTTAATATTGATAGATAAGTAGATTAGGTAGATAATAAAAATTTCATCAGCCTAATATGAGCTTTTGGCTGATATAAGTGTAGAAGTAGATAGTTTCATGTTTTCAAAAGAAAAATAATGTCAAGGGTTGGCTAATCTAAATGCACAGAATGAAGAAAAAATGTTAGGAAAATATAATGGGTAGGTAGAATTTGGGTTGGAGTAATCATGTTATTTTCAGATGTTGAAGATCACACCTTCAAAGCAGCAATTCAGCAAGTTACCAATGAAGGCCTCTCAAGGTGCAAATCAAGGCACTAGTCTACTTCTTCCAGAGATTTTCTCTCTGAGGTTATTGACACTTCCTAAAGGAGCTATCCTCCACAATTGGAGCCACTGTTAGCCATCCGTAATTTTCACTATCTAAAGATGACTAAGTATCGGTTCTCGATTTCTAAAAACAACATTCTTTGAACATTGTGAGTTTTAGAAATATCACTACCTTAATTATCTTAAATAAACCAATTTCACTATACATCTCATCTCTACCTTCTAAGTTTACCTTGCCGATCTAAAAAGGACTCATTTTGGGCTTTTTTACCTCATTTTCACCCTCCTCCTCACTCCATTCTCATTTACCTTCTCTTCCCCCCCAAAAAACTCATTCTCCCTCTAAAAACCCATTTCCCCCCTTTTTATAACCTTTCACAAATACCCTCCCTCCATCACTCCCCCCTTATATATTAAAACAATGTAAAATACCCTCTTTTACATTGTTTTAAAATAAAAAATTAAACCTATCAGGTCCTTTTACTTTATAAATATAACCCTGCTTTATTTTATAAACCCAACCTTATGTATATAAACCCGAGCCCATTTTTTCTCTAGCCCTAAGCCCCTCGCACTCATACGGCCCTAAACCTGCCTACATATATGCCCCCTAATTTAAATTTTCCGCCTCTGCCGTTTGTTATATAACTCCCCCATAAACCTTATAAAAAGGCTCATTTACCTTATATTATAAAAACCTCGAGCTCGCTCCCCTTTGAACTCCACGCCCCAGTCAAAATGCGCTACCTCTCCCTGGGCTCCACCTCCGAACCTACCCACCACTCCTCTGTTATGTGATCACCGTCGATATCCTCTTTCGAGATCCAACAACCCCCATTGCGTATCGCAAATTAAATACCATCGAGGTTAAAGTTTTGTGACCCGTGCAAAATGGGCGGTTTCGCCTTGCCACGCGGAAAGCACCCAATGGTATCGCATTTCCACCCCTAAAAATCATTTACCACCCCTCTGCCACACGATAAACCACCTCCGGTTTTCCTAAACCTCTTTCCCTCTGCGCCAAATTTCAAACCCTCCCACCTCCATTTGAATTTATGCTGGTTCTACCTTCAGAACTCTACCTCCCATGCCATTTCCTCCTCTGAAAACACCCTCCGATAGTCTAAAAACTTAGAAACAAACAGTAAACCATCCCCGCAGGATTTAAGATTATTTTTTTGTGTTTTTTGTAGGTTTAATGGCAGAGGTGTCCACCAGAGTATTCCGATGGTCCAAAAATGATTAGATAAAACTCTGGGTGACGATCCAGAGATTCAAATCAATTTTAGAAGTACCAGGTGGCCCTATATCAAGATCAAATCGATGAAACATGAACATCGATGGTTAAGTAAACCCTCCTTCAAAGAAATATTGCATCTCTGCATGCAGAAAGCAAAAGTAGGAACATAGACATAGCCAGAAGAAATTACAGTCAAAGGACTATGCAGAAGAAAATGAAGATCAAAGGAATTAAGAGGCTAAAACATAGATCGAAGATAAAATATGAATATTAGCCATAAAAAAAAGGTTAAAGGTAATGAATACAAACATCAAAGGTTAAAAATATCAAAAGGTTAATACAAAGGATTAATGAATAAAACAGAGATAAAGGCAGAATAAATGAAAAAGAGACAGTGAGACAGTCTATAAAATTTGAATCAGAGTTAATAGGCCTCATACAGAGTTTAAAAGGTAAAACAGAGGCAAATCAACAAAGAAACCTATTTGAATCACTCAGCCCAAGCATTTACTTCTTCAGATGACACATATGGACACCTACAACATTATTTCTTTCAATAAAGCATCAAACAGTTATTGCAAACAGTCAGAGACATTTTATATCTACCTAGAAGTTATTGTAAATTTATTACAACAAGCCTAAAATTCAAAATTTTCACATAAATCAATTCAGAAGTTAATACAGAATTTATTATGTTAGAGTACACCTTCAGATATTTTTGCCTTGGGCCTTGCATGGTCTCAAAGGTCAAAAATCATTAACTCTATAATAAATGACATTTAAAACCCTAGTTTAGCAGCACCTCCTCATTTGCATATAAATATTGCATATGAGCTTCATTTTTAGTGTTGATTAATAGGTGGCTATTCGACTGATTTCTGCTACTGAGCTAGTTGAGGACTGCTAGGCTGGATTTGAGAAAGCTCTAAATCACAGAGAGTTGTTGTACATGGAGTATTGTAACTGGTTTGATCATCAATAATACAAGCACACTCACAGGATCCTTGCGCTATGTTAATGGTGAAGTTTTCCTTCTTTGTCATTGTTTTTCTCATGTTTTACATTCTTTCCATATTCTCTGATAAAAGAACAGAAATTTTAGAGTAGGATTTGCTGTCTTGGCACCCTATTTCTATTTTCTTTCTTTATCTTTATTTTTTCTTCTGCAAGGTCTAATTAGAGGATTCTTAATTGCCCTCCAATTTCATCTAGCTTGTTGTCTTAGAAATGATTCAGTAGAGTGAAACCAAGGAAGTTTATGGTGAGCCCTATCCTTGAGTACGACTTGAGATATTGTTTTTAAGACCTTTCTTTGAAGTATGCTTAGTAGAGTCTAAACTAGGGAAGTCTATGGTATGCCCTGTCCTCTGGTCTGCCTCCAAATATTGCTTTGAAGATTCTTTTGAGTGTTAGTTTAAAGCAGATAGATTATTTATGTTTGATATTTGGCTACTCTCATTTTTATCTTATATGTTTTCTTTATCTCAAAGTAGTCTTATGATTGCTGGATTGTTGTTTGAAAGGTTTTCTTATTAAATTCCGGTTAAAGGAGTTTATGGTGTGCCCTATCCTTTGGTTTGCCTCAAAAAATTACCTTAAAATGATTTTATTGTCTAAGTAGAGCCAGAATATTCTTAACTAACTATAGCTTTGCTACCTTCACAACTTATCATTGTTTCATATCACAACATAATCTAAGAGATCCACTTGATATAGTTAGCTTGCCCTATGAAAACCCTTGCAGAGTTGATGAACATTTAAATCCTTTTATGACTCCATGGCCCAATGGATCAATTTTTTCTCATAGTCTATTTGTTCAGCTGAAACATGCCTTCAATTAGTCACACCACAGATCTATCAACCTGTTAATTAATTCAACCAAAAAAAACAAGTCCTTAGAACTTCATAACTAGCCTAACATCTTAAAACAAAGAGCATAAAGATATATTATTTGAAAACACTTACAAATAGAGAGATCCCTCTATGAATCTAGGAAGGCTAGGTTCTAGGATTCCAAAGTGGTTCTCATGTGGCCCTTGAATTGTTTGTTCTTGCCAATCTTGCAAATCACAGGGAGCCAACAAGTAGCATCCACTACCTCACTTGAGGTAGCATCCTCCTTCCACCAGTTTTTTACAAGAGGAGTCTCCACGGGTTTGTTGCAGTCCATGTGGAAATTCCTCAAAATATCCTTGGAATATTTTCCTTGAGAAAAAAATATCTCCCCATCTCTTTGCCATATTTCCAAGCCAAGGAAATAGTGTAAGCGCACCATGTCCTTCGTATCAAACTATCTTGCAAGATCCTCTTTGCAAGAAGTTATGAGATAATCATCACCTGTTAGTATAAGATCAACAACATAAAACACAATAATCAAAAGCTTACCATCAAACAAAATATGATATAGGCTTGCATCTGCTTCACTCTTTGTGAATCCCAACCCGGTGAAATAGTTGTTGATCCTGGTGTACCAAGCATGAGGTGCTTGCTTTAGCCCATACATTGTTGTCTTAAGTCTGCACACATGTGACTCCCTATCAAAGGTCTCAAAACCTTTTGGTTGCTCAATGTACACTTCTTCCTCAATAACTCCATTGAGAAAGGTTACCTTTACATCCATATGATGTATCTGCCACCACCGTCTGTGCTGAGAGTGCAAGGATGGATCTAATTGATGAGTACCTTGCAACCAGTGCAAAATTATCCTCATAGTCAATCCCATCTACCTGTGAGAATCCCCGGGCCACAAATCTAGCCTTGTATTTCTCCACACTCCCATATTCTGCTTGCTTCACCTTGTAGATCCACTTGGATCCAACCACTGACTTCCCCATTAGTCTTGGGACCACTTTCCATTCACTGTTTTTGATAATGGAGTCATACTCCTCAACCATGGCATCAACCCATGTTGGCTGCTACATTTCTTCCTCAAATAGGATGGTTCAGTCACAATACACTTGCTCAGAAGAGCCATGTATCTAGTATACTTGTCTGGGGACCTTATCTACCTGTGTTGTGATGTAGGTGCACCTACATTCTCTGTCGCATCTAGCATCAATCTTTCAACCTCTATGGTGCACTTCCTACCATTTCTGGTGGATGGCTCTGCATGATTGGTTTCTGCCACTCTATGATTCTCTTCTTATGGCTGCCCCACATCTTGAGGTTCATCCTTTTGAACTAATAGTTCCTCATCTAAAAAAGCATGGAGTCAAGCTCCCTCTCAAGGGATGATCACATGAATTTATCCTCATCAAATTTAACATCTTTCCTGACAACTGTCATCTTGGTAGCTAAAAAATATGCTCAATAGTTGTGGTATCTGTGTACCCCACAAATATCCCAACCTCTACTATTGGTTCTAGCTTCTTCTTGGCATCTTTGGTCACATTTCAATAGATAGATGAGCCAAAAATTTCAAAATATGAAACATTCGGTTTCTTACCTGAAAAATCCTCCTCTGGTGTACTCATGCCAAGTATCTGATGAGCACTACATTTATACACAAATACCGTTGTGTTGCATGCCTCTGCCCATAGATGCAATGGTAGGCCCTGATCATGTAACATAGCTCGTGTTTCTCCCACAATTCCAATGTGTTGCGTGCCTCTGCCCACAGATGCAACAGTACGCCCTGATCATGTAACATAGATCATATTACTCCCAAATTTTTTTTGTTCTTTCTTTCTGCAACCCCATTCTGTTATAGGTTATGGGGTGCAATCAATTCTCTCTGAATTCCTTCTTTTGCGTAAAATTTCTTGAATTCATTAGAGATATACTCATCACCATTTTCACTCCTTAGAGCCTTCAACTTCTTCCCTGTATCTTTCACTACCAGTGCTTTGAACTCACAAAACTTGGAGAACATCTGATCTTTCTTCTGCAAAAATAAGATCAAAAAATTTCTAGAAAAATAATCAACAAAAATCACATAATACCTGTGCTTTGTTGTGGAAGTTGTTGAGAATGGTCCACACATGTCTGAGTGAAATCTCTCAAGGATTTTCGTTGCTCGGTTCTCCTTCTCATGAAAGGTGGCCTTTGTATAATTCCCCATGGTACATCCCTTGCATGTCTCTAACTACGCAAGTGTACCCTTTGGAAGACTTGTAGAAATATAATGCATGATCCTCAAAGCACTATGGTGTAGATGACCCAATCTCCTATGCCATAACTCATCTGTATCCCATCTCACCATCTCCCCTGCTTTGCTACTCAATTTCACACAACCATATACATCAAGTTTGTAGAGGCTTTTCACACGAATCCCAATCTTGTTTACCTGTCTTGTGGCTTTGTGATGAATGAATGCCTTTCCTTCACTGAAAACCACATCATATCCAAGATCCTCCAACATAGAAACTGAAACTAAATTCTTTTTCTAGCCTAGTACATGCATGACATATTTTAATATGAAATTTTTACCTGAATATATCTAGAAAGTAACTGTACCAATCTCGGAAGCGCTATACCTCCCGTCATCACCCATCTCGATGTGCATCTGAATATCCTTCTACTCCAAGCTGCTAAAGAGTTCTTTGTTTCCTGTCATGTGGAAATATGCTCCATTATCCCAGTACCACATATATCCCATCATAGTTGACACCATGCATGCGATCAGAGAGAAGTCCAACTCAAACTATGAGGCCAAAGCTTCACCCGTTGCAGCTCCTGAAGCCTTCTTGTTGTTCTTCTTCTTTTGTGGACAATTTGTGGCATAGTTTCCATGATCATGACAGTGAAAACATTTCAGATTTGATATGTCACACTTCTTGCCTTCTTTTCCGGTCTTAGATTTTGAATAGGACTTCTTCCCTTCCCCTTCTTTGCCTTACCAGCCAAGGGAAAATTTTCCTCATCATCAGTCTTCGATGAGAATCCATCCCTGGTATTCTTCCGAAACTCTTCTTGTACTAAATCCGACCATAGTCGCTCCCAATATGGTAACTTCTCCCTCCCATTCATAGAGTATTGGTAACTATGCCAACTCTTGGGAAGGCCTAGAAGTTCTAGAATCACCAAGTCATCATCAAATACAGTAATTCCAACACGTCCAATCTCATATCGACATTGAGAACTTGGTCAAGTATTTCTGGATTGTGTCGCCCTTTTCCATTTTGATTTTATTGAGCTTGTCCTTGAGTGCCATTTTTTTGGTCATTGCTGCTTTGAAACAGATCTATCAACGCCTTCCACATAGCATATGGATTTTCCTTTCCATGGAGACTAGAGACAATATGATCTCGAACTCCCTCTAATAAGATCCTCCTTGCCTTTGCAATATTCTTCCTCCATGCTTCATGTTGTGTAGAATTTTCTTAATTGGGTTCAGGAATATCAGTGTCAATGAAATCCTTCAACCCATTATCCCCCAATACTTCATCCTATCCTTCTTGTCAATATAGTTCAAATTTCCCTCGATTGCATATTTGAGTCTCAAGCCATTGAAAGACATCTTAGATCATACGTTATAATTGTGGCTAGCCTAGACATTTTCCACGGATTGTCAGAATGCCACTGAAATTTCTTTTAAGTATTCTCACCCATTTAATCATGAAATAGAAGATTATCCTACATTATTGGCTAAAATGCAAGAAAATCACAAGCAATAGCTTGCCCAGAACATACAGATGATGAGAGTTGAACAACACGAAGAGGATCTAAGTGTCAATATAGTGACACGAAGCAGTATAAATATTGTAGAATACAAAGCAGAAGGAATGAAGCATATGGAGGATACATGGGTCCGGAAAGCTGGAGAAAAGAATAATGGGTTCGATGTATAGCAAGAAAGAGAAACCTTCATGGAAGCGAAGAAGAATTTTATGAGACCTAGAGTTTGGACTTCAACAATGCAGATACAACTAATTCCATAAAAGAATAATCACAGGAGATTACTGAAACAAAGGAAGTTGATCCATCCATTTTGAAGTCATTTTGCGGACATGTATGAAGCTTTTAAGGGATCAAAAAGTTGTGGAAGGTGTTGGGCCGAAATTAAGGTATGTTTTCACCCTATGATTACTTCGAATTGTGATACATTTTTTAGAATTCTTCCTCATCTTAACAATAAAAAAAGGAGATTTATAGAAAGAAGGAGAATTGGGCTAAACGACAAAAGGAATGTTTGTATAACAAAAATTTGACTTATTGTATCTCAGTGTACAGGGAAGCAGAGAAACTGAACCAATGTTAAACGAAATACGGCTAATAGACGCAAACTCACGGAATCTCAGTAACTCCCAAAAACCGACAAAAGGGAGAAATGATTATCCAAGCTCGAGAACCCAGATGACAGCCATGCACAACGGGCTGTCATTTGGAAAATACAGTCGCATTGTGTGAAAACGCCTTTAAAAAGGACCAAGGATGAACTAGATGGGGAGTTGTATAGGATTTTCCTTCTATAATCAACACATCAGGACAAAACTGTTCAGTTTTATCCTTGTATTATCCAATTTAATAAAGAATTTTGATGTTTTGAACAATCATCTTTTGAGTTTTTCATTGCGTTAGAACTTCTGGTGGTTTGGGCCCAGCCCCTGGGAGTTTCCTCGCCAATTTTCGTGCTGTGCGTTAGTTACAGAATTGATGTCCAGTTATCTAATGAAGTTTGTGAATTACCTTTCCACTCGATAAAATAGAAATGCATGAGGTTACAGTTTCTCTTTCATCAAAATAGTTTGGTATTCGTGCTTTTTGGTTTATAGTAATGCTTTCTTGCTGTTAGATGATTTCATTTTTCTTTATGAATCTTAGAGTAATTGTTGTTCAATGTTATCTATTTCTAAGAATTAGATTTTTCCCTCAGTACAATAAGGAATCCAATTATTGATTAATTGCAAAAAGATGTCAATTAGTTAGCTTGTAGAAGAGAATTCCATTGCAAAAATTATATAAGTGATTGTTGTTCAATTCATTCAGGTTGCTATTCAATTCAGTTAGATTTTTGTTAAATTCATTATTATGCTGTACAATCCTAGGTTTCTCCCCTTTTGAGCTAGATAGAGTAGTTAGCGGCATTATATCATTTCACCTCTCTTTGGGGTGATTGAACTTCGAAAATTAGATAATCCTTTTCATAAGTACTATCGAGTAACTATCGTTTGATCTCACTTGCATATATTGTGCCTACACTCTTGAAATAAGAAGACTTTCCCTGGGTTGACAAATGAATGAGGATCTTAGAGGTTTCCTATAATAAGCCATCTTTGTGAACCGACATTTTTGGCACCGTTGCCGGGGAGAGTGTTAAGAGTGATATCCTTTATTCATCTTTCTCCATTGCTATGAAGAATTGGGTATTAAAAACGAGAGGTAAGAACCTGCGTACCTGCAAGCAAAACGCTTGCTCCCTAGCCCGCTTCTCAACAAATTGTTCAAATATTGGTAGAATAGGTTCTCTTGTTTTATGAATAGGAAGAAAAATATAGAAACAAATCAAAATAATTCGTAAAAATCACCAAATTCCCAAGGGACTGGTGATCCTTGGAAGAAAAAAATATATAGACGAAATCATTAAGAAAGCTGAATCCCAGGCATCTGTAGGACCTAAAATCATTCCCACTCAAAGTCCTACTACTCTCCCTCAGGCTGTAGCCTCACTGTCTGCAGCCTACGCCGAGATTCATAGTGAGACAGAAGGATTTGAACTAAGCCCTCAAACTATCGATCATATAGGTACTGACCCTTCGAGAGAGGGAGGTTCTTGTAACTTACAGTAAGGGGAAGGAGAAACTAGCGGTGCAATACAAACAGAATCTTCAGAGCCCAAATCCCCTAAAGGAGTGACCGAGACGGAGATACTCGGTATCCCAAATCAGGGAAGTGCTGTAAAGTTTCATCCGCACTCACCTCCCAATCCCCCTAGGATTACTCCTCCAGAACAAGAAATTGCTAAAGATTACTGGCACATCTTTAATCAAATGGAAAATAATCAAAATGAGAATCAGAGGCAGACATCAACATTGGAGTACCCCATTGTTGATCATGTTGCAAATTCCCCTATGAAATACATTCCCTCACAAAAAATCCCCACCTTCCATGGATTGACCATAGAAGATCCGGATGCATTATTATTTTAATTCGATGTCCTATGTAGATGGTATGACTACACACTGACCCTCACAAAATGAAACTATTTCCCTCTACTTTAAAGGGAACAACATTACGCTGGTTCATGGGAATAGGTGGGGGAACCATCAACAACTGGGACCAACTGAAGAAAATTTTTCTTAATAAATATCAAGACTATTGCCGGACTCGAGAACTAAAAAATGAAATCTTCAATATGTATACAAGGGACAATGAAACATTGGAAGAATACGTAGAAAGATTTCAATACAATTTAAAAAGGTCTGCATATACCACATTATCCAAAGACATCTTAAAAGCTACAATGATTAAGGGAATGAAAGAAGAGTGGGTTGAAACACTTAACATAATGGGAAAAGGGGACATTTCCCAAGAAGAATATGATGAGATTATTTCCCTGTGTATTAGGTGCTCCCAGGGTAGTACGCATAATAAGCCAAGTGAACGTGACTCAATAAAAAAAGACCTTAAGAAATCTAGTGGCAACGTAACTAGAGTAGAGTTTGGTAATCTCTTGGAAAATTTTAAAATTGACATTTTGGGTACTTTGACAACACAACTTGATGTCTTACAAGCCAAGAAGAAGAAACCAATAGTAGAGCAGAAATTGGCCTTATTTTTGCCACGTTGTAGAAAGAAACACAGCCAAATGGAATGCCCCTTAGACATGGTTCAGACTTGTGCCATCTGCACTAAGGACCATACCACGGACCATTTCCCCTCACTCCCGGGACTAAAATCAGTTTACAAGGAAGCAGAAGAAGAGACAGAACCAGTCTACCTAATGAATCAATGTCGACAATGGCAGGCACGACCAGGTATGCTTCAAGACCTACCTCTTTCCTTCTCCACAGTTTAACTAGCAAAACCCTACAGCAGCTTGGTAGAATCAAAACCATTTTTCAACTTGGCCGAAATGGTCATTTCCTATATCACCCTGGCTAACACAACCCTCATCAGGGAAAAATTGGCCAAGTTTTCCCTGTTCTCCTCCGTATTGGCAAAACACTCCATATCAAGCCCAATGGCCAACATCCCCTTCTCAAACCACTAATTAGCCTCAGAATTGGCAGCGACCCCTGGGAATGACAAACCTACCAATGGGATCAGGAGTCTAGAATCAAACTACACTTCCAGTACTATACCCTGTCTAGAAAAACTCTCAACCTATCATACGTCCTCAATTACCATCTCAAACCAACCCTAATCCCAATAACAGACCGGTTCAACTAATTTAGATTATAGAAGATCCAAACCTCAACACTAAATAGAGGCAATGCAATGAACTAAGGCTAAGATCTGGATGTACTATCTCACCAGCAGCAGTCACGACCTCACCTCAAGCCAAACCTGGAACTTCAACGGAACCTAGCCAAGCAAAAATAACAGAAACAGAGGTAGGACAAGAAGAGGAAACAATTGACCAAGGGAGGCCTAAAGAGCTTAGGGTGACTTCACCTCCATTCCCTGAAAAGTTAACTCTGCCTAGACCAATAGTCTCTCTAGATTTTGACATCCCGGGGGAGTTAAGAAACCTTTGCATAAAAATTCCTCTTCTCCAGGCCATACAAGACATTAACATCTATGCAAAAATAATTAGAGAACTGTGTGGGAAAAATCAAGTAAAAAAACAAATGTTGTGCCCACCGTTCATGTGGTAGGGACTCTATCTGACTTGTTACTGGGTAAAGAACCACCTGTAAAATACGAAGACCCAGGAAATCCCATAGTAACTGTGCAGATCTCTGGACACTTCTTTCCAAACACATTAGTCGACTTAGGGGCGGCCATTAACATCCTAACTACAGGAACCTATGAAATTCTAGGCATATCAGCTTTAGAACCCACAGCTACGCTGTTGGAGCTTGCTAACAGGTTTGTTATCAGACCAGAAGGAATAGTGCAGGACATCCTGGTCTTCGTAGACTCATGGGAGTATCTAGCCGATTTCTTAGTTATTAATCCAAAGAACAAGATCCATTGATTCTGGGTCGACCTTGGCTGGCGACAGCTGATGCTTACATAGGCTATGGAACAAGCAGCATGACCATCACTAGAGGAGATTCCATAAAAAATATCATTATTTATCCGCCTAACAAACCAAGCTTACCCACAGTAAAAATTCTCAAACATCCATATGCATATTGTGAGAAAAAAATTTGTCCACCTCTGACATTACTGGAAGCTCTTGAATTTAAAGATCAAACCGAAGACGATGTAATCAATAATTTTATGAGTCAGCCCCGCACGTCTGAAAATCTAAGATGCCAAATGTTGAAAGCGGTCCTTGAATATGAAATTCAAGAGGACCCCTTGACAGACCTAGAGGGTCAATATATTCCCACAACCATTATACGTAACAGCATACCCATTGATATTGAGCCAGGGAAGATCCTGAATATCAATGGAAATTTGGATAGTAACCAAAAGCAAAGGCTCATAAAATTTCTACAGAAGCATAAAGGGGAATTTTATTGGGACTACCCAGACATGAAAGACTTAGAACCCCAGATTTGCACCCATCACATTTATATTGATAAGGAAGCTCAACCCATTAGAAAACCTCAGCGAAGGTTGAAATTGCACTTAAAATATATTGTAAAAGACAAGCTGCAAAAATTGCTGGATGTAAATTTCATTTATCCTATTTCGGACAGCAAATGGGTCTCCCCTCTGGTAGTCATCCCTAAGAAGAATGGAAGATGGAGAATCTGTGTGGATTATAGAGAACTGAATAAAGAAACACAGAAAGACCACTTCCCCCTCCCTTTCATTGACCAGGTCCTTGACACATTAGCAGGGAAATGGTTCTTATCCTTTCTTGACAGGTTCAGTGGTTACAATCAAATCCAGATAGCCCTCGAAGACCAAGATAAGACAACCTTTACCTGCCCATGGAGTACTTTTTCTTACAAAGTTTTACCATCTGGGCTATGTAATGCCCCAGCAACATTCCAAAGAGCCATAATTAGCATTTTTTTTAACTTAATAAATGAGGGACTTGAAATCTATATGGATGACTTCACACCATATGGTGAGGACTTTGATCAAGCATTAGAAATGCTAGAAAAGTTGTTGGAGTGATGTATTTCTACTAGGTTATTTTTAAGAAATGAAAAATGTCAGATGATGATGACCGAGGCAGTAATCCTAGGTCACTATATCTCTGCAGTTGGAATACAGGTAGACCCAACAAAAATAGAGGTAATCCTTCTATTAGCCACACCTTGTACACAGACGGAGGTATGCAGTTTTTTGGGATATGCAGGATATTATCACAGATTTATAAAGAATTTCTCACAAATAACTACACCTTTGTAAGCATTAACTGGAAATGTTGAATTCCACTGGACTGATAAATGTGACACCGCTTTTGTAGATTTAAAGAAACCAGTCTCGACAACACCAATTCTACGAGGTCCTAACTGGAAACTACCTTTTCACATCTCTTCAGACGCATCCTACACAACAATAGGGGCAATTCTTGGCCAAGAAGAAGACAAAAAACCCCATGCTATTTATTATATAAAAAAAAACCTCATTCTTGCCAAATTAAATTATATAGTGACTGAAAAGGAGTTCCTGGTTGTCATTTATGCTATTAATAAATTTAGACATTATATAACTAGCTATCAAGTATTCTTGTATACTGATCACTCTGCCATTAGATATTTAGCTAACAAACTAATCACGAATGGGAGAATAACTCGTTGGTTGCTGCTACTGCAATAATTTGATATAACTATCAAGGACCATCCATGAAAGGAAAATGTGGTCACAAACTTTCTTTCCAGGGTTCCAAAGACATATGATACGCTAGCAGTTGATGATTAGTTTCCTGATGAACATCTGTTTGCGGTAGCGGTAAAAACGCCATGGTATGCAGATGTGGCAAATTACTTGGTAGTGGGAAAGCTGCCCAAACACTTAACATCAAGAGAACGAAAACTGATTGTACAACGCAGTGCAAGTTTCTCCTGGATCAGTGGATACCTCTTCCATGTTGGGGCCAACATGCACATATGCAGATGCGTCAGGGAGGACCAGGTCTATGAAATCCTATGAGCCTGTCACGATGAACCTTGTGGTGGCCATTTCGCAGGTCGCAGAACGGGGCACAAATTGTTACAATTATGCTACTATTGGCCTACGATTTTCAAAGATGCGAAAGAATATGTCCAAGCCTATGATAGCTGCCAAAGAATGGGTTGCCCAGGTCAAGAAGATGAAATGCCACTGCAACCACAATTGGTGATAGAACCGTTCGAGCGGTGGGCACTAGATTTCATTGGGCCATTCAACCCACCATCAAATAAGAAAATCTACTTATTGGTTGCCATAGATTACATAACAACATGGGTAGAAGCAATGGCCTTATTAAGAGCCATGGAAGAATCCGCGATTAATTTCCTTTTTGAGCTGTTCATGCGATATGGTTTGCCATGGGAAGTGATAACCAATGGGGGGGGCACAGTTTGTGGGTAATAAAAATTACAGCCACCCTAAAAAGTCACCATATCATCCATAGAGTTATATCTCCTTACCACCCACAGGCAAACGGGCAGGTTGAAATCACCAACAAATTTCTGGAGGAAATTCCTACCAAAACAGTATCAACACATCACCGAGACTGGGCCACTAGATTTCCAGAAGCCTTATGGGCTTATCGCACAACCTGGCGAAACACCACGACATATTCCCCATATCATCTACTATTCAGGAGAGAGCCTATTTTTCCTATTGAATTTGAAATCAAGACTCTAAGGACAACCCAGGAGGGAGGGTTGGACTTAACAGAAGCCTAGGTTAAAAGACTCCAACAAATAAATAAGCTAGATGAAATGTGGCTACTGACTCTGCAGTGCACAAAAATCATCCAACAATAGTGAGCTAAGTGGCATGAAAACCTTATCAAGAAAAAGATATTTCAAAAAGGAGACTGGCACTCCTCTATGACTCCAGATTCCAAGATTTTCTTAGAAAATTACAAACAAGGTGGCTCGGTCCATACAAAATTCAAGAAGTACACAACAATGGCACACTCACCCTGACCACCATACATGGGTCTGCTTCTACATTTCGAGTGAATGGGCATAGAGTGCACCTATATCGCAAACCTCTCACAAAGGAATATTTTTGCCAGCAGATATGAAACGATCCTACTATCCAATTTGTGGCCGGAGGGGGTGATAACCCCACAACCTCAAGTACATGAGAGTTTTCTACCGTCATTTGTAAATAATGTATATAATTTCTTTACAATTCCTAGTTATTATTTTGTTGTACATTCCTCATGCCCGAAAGTGTATTCTTTTCCTCTTTCGTTTTTTTTCTTTTGTTGTTCAAATTCTTTTAATGGCTATTGTTCAATCCAATTGAACAGTTTCTGTTCAATCGGATTGAACAGTCGTGCTTTTCGCGTTTTTTCCCCTTTGTTGTTAAAACTCTTTGAACGACTGCTATTCAATCCAATTGAAAAACTGCTATTCAATTGGATTGAACAACCATGTTTTTTTGTTTTTTATTTTCCTTGATGTTCCAATTCTTTGAACGGCTGCTGTTCAATCCAATTGAAAAAATGTTGTTCAATCCAATTGAACAACTGTTGTTCAATTAGATTGAACATCCGTGCTTTTCATGTTTTTTCCCTTTACTGTTCAAACTCTTTGAATGGTTGTTGTTCAATCCAATTGAACAGCTGTTGTTCAATCAGATTGAACAACCATGTTTTTTTGTTTTTATTTTCCTTGATGTTCCAATTCTTTGAACGGTTGCTTTTCAATCCAATTGGACAGTTGTTGTTCAATCGGATTAGACAACCGTTTTTTTTTTGCATTTTTATTCTTGTTGTTAAAACTCTTTGAACGGCTACTGTTCAATACAATTGAAAAAATGTTGTTCAGTCGGATTGAATAGTCGTGCGCTTTGTGTTTTTATCCTTGCTATTCAAATTCTTTGAATGACTGCTATTCAATCCAATTGAACAACTACTATTCAATCGGATTGAAAAAATGTTTTTTTTGTTTTTCCTTGTTGTTCAATCGGATTGAACAACCTTATTTTTGAATTTTATTCCTTCCTTTGTCGATATTCCCCCTCGATCCACACCCTAGCTATGAGAGGCATCTCTAAGGAGGAAGTGGTAGTGGAAGAAAGGAGGAAAGCAGTAAAAATTACCAATATGATGATTCTTTGACACTATAATCTCTAAACTGGACGCGGACATTGTACATATATGAAATGAAATGTTAAGTCATTCCCAGCTCAATTATTTATCATACAATACATGATCTTATGATGGTATATCTTTTTACACTTTCGAGTGGTATTTCCCTCCAATATGAAGAAATAAGAATAAGGAATATTAATTGTATTGGCATTCTTTTTACTTCTCTCACCATCCCTAACTCTTAAGGATTTAATGAGCCTCCCTTCACGTATAAAGAATCACTATTATTTTTTCATGCAAATTCTTAAGAGAGGATAGGTGGTCTCATCATGAGCCAGCCTACCATGATCATAAGGGTTTAACAAGTGACATACCCAAAATGGCCACCACACCATGGTAATGACCTTATCAACCGCTTGAAGGACAGAAGGTCTCATCACGAGCTGACTTGATCACTCTATTACAATCCTAGTGCATGGCACTATGACTATCTGGCCATCACACCAGTGCAGTGACCTCTTTATAAATCAAAATGCATATGTTTCAAAAAGAAGTACTATGCTTACATGCAAATTTTCAAGAGAGGAAAGGGGGTCTCATTACGAGCCAGCCTACCATGTTCATAAGAGCTTAGCAAGTGACATGCCCAAAATGGCCACCACACCAGGGTAATGACCCTCTCAACTGATTGAAGGATAGGAGTTCTCATCACAAGTAGGCCTGATCACTTTGCTACAAATTTGGTGAATGGCACTATGGTCATCTGGCTATCATACTAGCATGGTGATCTCTCCACAAAATTGGCAGAATAACCACTTTTACATAAGGATCCTGGTTCAATTTTCGGTTAAAATAGCAACCATGTCGAGGCTATGAATGCCTGCTGGCAGTAGTGGCTCTGATTATAACATGAGAGTATGTTTTAACAATAGCCAATTACTGTTACATATATACTTCTCTTCCATTCTTCTTCCATAAGCCACTACTCAAATTAGTGATGATTCTAAACTACCACATAAATAACTATAAGGGAGATATTCTTACATGCTTGAATCTCAAGATGATAGCGCCAATCATTACCTATCTCAGTCTTTCTTCCATCACACTTATCATTAAATAAGGACATCATATCATAATAATAGTTATATTGTTTTCTCTCCCTCTCCATTCACTTCCACATGAGATGCATTTATGTCAAAACTTCCAAATCCGACCTTTACACTGCGTATGCTCATAATTACCCAATTACTCCTCATCCCGTGAAACTTGAAAGCCACGACCTCCTCTCTCATGTACAGGCCATGATTATCGAATCCTAACATTCCCCCTGTTCACATTCATGATTGGCCAAATCCCTCTTGTACTTGAGGATGTGAGTACCCTTACTCCGACGGAGGGGGTGTAATTAGTCAATAAATTAGCAAGCATGCGAAATTCCTGCACAAATCTTGTTAGATATGCTGATAAGACTAGAGGAGCATTGCAATTAAGGCATGAAGCTACTTTCACAAGACTACAATCTCTCTTTCTCTTGCATACAGTATTCATTAAAAAAAACAGAGCCGAAAGAGAATACAATAAAAAAAGAAGCATAGGAAAGCACACCAGCCATGGGAGGAAATTCTCTCCGGAACGAACCTTTGAACTTCCTGATTTCAGATGCAGCTAACGCTATCCTCCAGCAAGCCAGCTGGCTGACATATTTACACCGATTACAAGGATTTGATACAAAAGTAGCAATTGAGTTTCTGCAAAACCTGCAAGAAGGACAAACAAGAATTAAGGGAAGAGTTATACCAGTCACAGAAGAAATTATTGCTGAAGTATCTGGAATACCAGCGAAAGGAGAGAGATGGAAAGAGAAACATCTTATCTTATGAGGGGCAGTTACAACATATCAAGATCTGGAAGAGCCATTGGAGCGAAAAGGGAAAGGGATTAACCCTACTTCTCTACATCAACCATGGAAGGAATTGACAGCATTCATCCAAAGATTCATTACATGCGACGGATGGCAAGATGTGGTAAAACCTCGCTAACTTAAATTTTTAGCTGTGCTTAAGCAAAATATTTCAGTTAACTTGTCTTCTTTCTTAAATTCTATATTTCATGACACTGTTGTTCGAATAAGAAGAGATAAAAACCCCCAAGAAGTTGTCAGTCACCACGGGTTAATCAAACTAATCACCATACATGAGTTGGACAAGAAAAAAATAGCCTGGGGCAACTTTGTTAACCTTGCCACATAGGTACCTGAGGAAAACCCTGGTGAAGCCGAAATCAATCTTCCCAAGGTAAACATACCTATAAGGAAAAGGACCCACACCTCAATTTTAGAACCAAGCAGGCAAAAGTGGCCCAAAAGACTTCAAGGAACCTTGGACTTCATAGAGGAGACAGGGCCATCCCATTCACTACCCTCAAGCCCTCAAAACGCACCCTTGCAAGACTATGAGGAAGAGATGGTTCGAGTCCTGGAGAAAATGAGGGTAGGCCATGAATTTGGAAGCCTATCAGAAGCCAAAGAGCAAGAGGAACCTATAGACAAGTCTGCCATTGCCAGCAGTTCTAATCACACTGAGGTGCTACCCCACCAAGAGGAATCACAGGCCTTTAGGGCTCTGTTCCCTCTCAAGAATTATGAGGTAAATAGTGAAGAACAGGTAGAAGGGAGAGAGGAATTAGAAAATAAGTCAGGAGACACTATCCCTTTGGAGAAAAACACAAGCATAGAATAGTTCCTTTGACACCTAAAGGTAGCATTGTCCCACCCAGTCAGGACCTTCATACAGAAGTAAACTCAGAAGCTCAAGTAGAAAACACCATCGCAGGCAACCCTGAGGTTGGTAGCACCGTTATTGAAAATGAGAATGCTGCTCCTCCACCACCTACTGAAATCAGGTCATGTGAGAATTCAACTGAAAAGAAGATTAAGAAACTGAGCAAGACCTGCAAAATATTGAGGAAAATGGTGAAACATTTAAGAAAACAATTGAAGGAGGTAAATAAGGCCCAAAAGCCCAAGAAGGAATTGACCACAACCGAAACCCAAACATAATTGACCACAAATTTGTTAGATACTGCTGAGGTTGGAATGGAGATGGACCTAGCAGATACTATTGAGGCTGGGATACAGACGGACCTAGCAGTTACTTCTGAGGCTAGAATGCAAACGGACCTAGCAGACACTGCTGAGGCCGGGATACAAACTGACTTGGCAAGCACCATTGAGATCAAGGTACAGACAAACATGGTGGACAGCCTTGAAGCCTTTGACCGAATTAGGCAAGAATTCACTAATGAAAAGGGAACACAAATGGATGAAACCCCTGCCTATGCCCCTCTAGTTGAAAGAGCTACCAAGAAAAAATGGTATAACGAATTAATTCGAACATAGCATGAGTTGGCACAATGAAAAAAAGAAGTAGTACCAACAAAAGAATATCAGGCACTACTAAAGAAATTAACAAACCTTTCCACCACAGAAGATGAAACATTTTCCCAACTCAGAGAGGAGCAGGAAAAGGTAAAAGGGGCACAAGACCAGGTAGATCAAGCCAAGAAACAAATCACGACGATTTGTTCACTGTATTCTGATGCACTATCATGCAGGGCACTAGCCACCAACTATGACCTATTCTTAACAGAACGATATTTGCTGCTGAAAATCAAGTTCGTTAGGGCAGGGAAGCCCAGAAATTTCAAAACCATAGAAGATTTAGTCCACTACTGCAATGATCAAGATGAACAGGTCCAACGCCTTTCATGTGAACTTTACATGCATAAATTCTTTCTAGAAGAGGACAAGGACATCAATCCTAGTCCCTTTTTAGGAGATGTTCAGTTTCAGGCCTTCCTCTCATTCGCTAAGAATCAGATTAGGTGGGCTAAAGCCTATAACATATTCCAAAAGAGAGAACATGGCCTAGACCTATGGGTCAGAGGAGATCCCACCAAACCCCTGCAGCTGCTCATCCAACACAAGAATTTGATGCAAAGGAAGGGTATAAGGACCAAGCTGGGACCCATCCATAAATACATTATAGAAAATGGGCGGGAATATTTTGGAGACATTTAGGAAGCAGCCCTGGAAGTAGCTAAACAAATATGGATGGCCTCCACAAACAATGTAAAGAATAGGGAGCCATTTGGCTACCGAAACTTCAAGGCAGCCACCTCCAAATTCCTGTCATATAGTAACTTGGTCTTCAGCATGAGCACTGCATGGTTAGGATGTAGATATATGTGCCCTCTTATCTGGTACCCCCCTGAGGGCTATGATAATGACTACGAATTACCAGAAGGATACACAAATGCTGCTTTTGCAAGAATTAGACAAAAACAGGGTTTCAGAGCATACAGGGAAGAAGTCCACCCTGCCTACTCCTTAACACAATTATATCTCAACCATTTGTTTGCACGAGGACCTACAAATAGGTAAGCAGGGGAGTATTTTGGGCCAAAATTAAGGTATGTTTTCACCCTATGATTACTTTGAATTGTGATACATTTTTAAGAATTTATCCTCATCTTAACAATAAAGAAAAAGGAGATTTATAAAAACAGGAAAATTTGGCTAAATGACAAAAGGAACATTTTTAAAGCAGAAATTTGACTTATTGTATCTCAGTGTACAGGGAAGCAGAGCAACTGACTAATGCTAAACAAAATATGGCTGACAGAAACGGACTCACGAAATCTCAGTAACTCCTAGAAACTGTAATATTCCCAATTTTAGCCTCAAGCTAAATTGGAATATTATAGATGCGCATTTTATTTTTGTTTAATAAAATGGGCAACGAAACACCTTAGCCCCTTTTAAATGAAGAAATAACACTGCTAATGTGAAAGGGGAGTGAATAAAGCAGCTGAAATAAACACCAAGGGTGTGAATGGAACCTAGCTCACTTGATTAGTCACCTTTGACTAAAGTCAACAACGTTGCCCAAGGAGGAAGAGGCTTACTAGAGAAGCTGCACAGTTTTGGAGGGAAGACACTCATGTGAGGGTGGAAACCCTATTTGGTGGGACCTTGGTGGAGAAGAGTTCCTTTTGTTTATAAGGAGGAGATAGCAGTCCATTTGCATTATGTTATGGTTAAAGTTTCAGACTTGGGTCTGCAAAGGCTTGCATCCCCGGGCTGTTTAGCAGGGTGATGGTGGCCTCGGGCACTAGGGTGTTCCCGGTCGAGAATCCATACCTCTTCCTCAAGGAAGGATGAGGATTGAGCTACATTTCCTCAATCCGAAATTGGCCACAGCTACATTAATCTTCTACAACGTTATTTCTGCAGCAGAGAGGACGTTGTGTTGCTGGGTGCAGCAAGAGAGGAACTCATGGAGTCTCTCTTGTCTAGTTTTCTTCATTGGAGGAGTGAAATATTAATTGGAGGAGATGCAAGGAGGATTCGTGGGCTGTATTTCAGATCAGTGGCATGAGGCCACACTTCCATCATCTCCCACTGCGCAGTCCATGGAGGAAACTGCGTTATTTTGGAGGAGGCAGTGAGAGAGGGGTTCCAGAGCTTCAGAGAAGGATTTTTCTGAGACAAAGTGATCAGCGCTCTGTATTAGAGACATGATCAGAGGAGGGAATATACATTACAGATCATCCACAGCCTCATTCATATTTTTTATCAGTTGCAGTGAAAACTTTGTTGTCACATTTTGGGTTTCTCCGGCATTTCTAGCAATCTTCATAGATTGGCTAGAAATCATGTACTTCAGCCCATTTCTTGTTGCTGGGTTATTTTATTGTATTAATTGAGCCATATGTACATTTATTCATATTTAGCAGCTTATACCTTCATGTACTCAGCGCAGTTGCAGCTACTCCGGCATTTTGTGGAGTTGCAACTACTCTCGTATTTCATGGCTTATTCATTGGAGGTTGGATCTTAAAGCTTGAGTGGCTTGTCCCTCAGCTATATCTTGTACTTATTTGATGATATATCATAATATCATGATGGTTGTAGAATTTTCCCTCTTATGGTTTATTTCAGATATGTAGAGTTTCTGGTTATGTACTTGTATTGCTGTAGCTCTCTCATTGAGCACTGTTTTAGAGACCTAGATTGGGGAGATCTAAATAACCCATCTAGATGCATTTCTTTGAGCTCATATTCTGCATAGGAGTTGTATGAGATGTTTCCTAGGGCATCCCAATGTTGGTATGTCTTATTTTTGTAGCAGCTTCCTTATACAGCGTCCTCAAGGACCTTGTGGCAGAAATTATCGAGGTGGAATATTGCATATCCATAGGCAAAGTCTGAGAAGGGCCAGCTAGCCTCAGGATTTCTCCCTTATTTGGAAGGAGTCATATTCTGTAAATTCCCCATCATTAAATCTCTGAAATGGACTTGTGATAGCTCACTGAAGAAGGAATTGTAATATCTCAAGATATTCTCGAGAAAGCAAAATATTCCAGATTTGGGATATTACATTGGTATCGGAGCATGATCTTGGCTCAGCCTGTGCCCAAGATCTATTGCCATCAGTAAGAGGATATTCTCTCTAAGGAGAGGAGATTGACAGAGGAAACAAGGAAAGAGGAATGATGGAAGAGGAGGTTTCCCTTCTTCTTTTCCAGACCATTGAGGAGATTATTGAAGATATGATGAAAGGGAAATTTGAAGGAATTTTTTGAGAAGGGTTTGTTGATGAGACAAATCCTAGCTACTTCATGAAGGATGTGAGCATTCAGCCACACATGTAGATCCACAGTGCAGTACATTGCCCATAGCTACTACAACAAGGATGGAGGAAAAATTTGAGGCCTTTGGAGGAGCAGCGCTGCAACTCAAAGGTATGATTTATGATGATTGATTTCAGATTTCTATTTCATGTTCTCATGCAAATGAGAGATCATATGTTGAAGTCACAAAGAGTTTTGCAAAAGGGGATTGATGAAAACCAATGTGAAACATGGTGTGACATAACTTCAAACACTTTTCATGCATGGAAGGGGACCATGAAACTAAGATCATTCCATCTTTCTAGAGGGGGAGAAATCGGGATAATGACTTGCTAAAGGCAAGACCTCCATTGTATGAAGGGAAGTCTTCCATTTGTGAGGGTGTGGAGATATTTATCTCTAAGGATGGCCAAGGCCTCTCATTAAGGAGGAGACACACTCACATGTTGGTAGAGAGGAGATTCATAGAAGAGCCTACTGCGCTGCACCATTAGAAGAAGAAGAAGAGCAGAAGGATCAGCATGAAGGGATGATGGACATTCACCCTTATCTATTTCAGAGGTTCTCTTCACTTAGAAGAGGGACTACACTGCGCAGAGAGAGAGAGGACCTATCATTCCTCTCATATATTTAGTCCACTTCCTATCTTGATGTCTCACTTTTGGAGGCTTTCCACTTGGGAGGCTACATGATCTAGAGATGATGAGAGGCATCATGCTTTTTGGTTCACCACTCTTGGATTCCGGAGGGGTGGAGACATTGGAGGAGTCCAGCACAGCGCATTGAGTTTTGGGATGAACACAAGGAGGAGGGATACACTCTCACTTTCATTACCACCCATTCTCATCATCTTAACTGCGCAAATAGAGTTGTTGTATGGATGGAGGATAGCATCTTCATGATGCAGGATGGCTGCTCCATGGATTTGGTGAGAGAGAGGTTACTTCCTTTGGGGGAAGAACTATTTTCATGCTTTGGAGTAGATGGAGGCCACTCATGCTTACATTACCCAGGATCGGGAGATTCTTTGGAGGCAATAGTCTCTCATGGGAGGCTCATTTTCCGAGAGCACCATTTCTATTTGAGCTTGAGTAGCTGCATGATGGGCATGGTAGAAACTTGGAGGATGAATTTAGAATGAGGGGATGTCAAGGTAGTAGGCAACAGTGTGATGGAGCACCTTATTGCAGAATACCAGTGCTATCTATGTGGAGGATTGATCCAGGATGGAGGACTCAGCTTTTGGTTGAGTATTCCCCAGGATCTTGGTGCATGCATGATTCTTGGATGGCCTTGATGGAGATGGCAGATACTTAGTGGATGATATGATCATCTATCATAATGGCAGACTCTTCTTGACTAGAGTTTCTAGTCTCAAGGAGAAATTATTTGCATGCAGCGGTGAGGTCTTCCTAGCTATGCACTTGGATGCATACTTTTCCTTGCTAGAGGAGTTCACTTGGAGGGCATTCAGCATGATCTACATCAGCATAGGAGTAGATGCACAGCCCGATTGACTTTGGAGAGGTTGGCACAACCATTCCCTTACTCATTGGAGGAGAGGGAGAGCATTCATGTTGAGCCATTTTAGCTCAAGAGCTATAGTGCATGATGGAGGAGGTATAATGTCATGCTTTGTATTGTACTTCTTTTCATTGATTGACAAGCATGATGTATCAAGGAGGCTTGTTCCTTCTTGCATTTTTCATGAGGATGTACTATGATGTATCAAGGAGGCTTGTTCCGTCTTGAATTTTTCATGAGGATGTACTTGCAACTACTTGTAGCCTTGATTTTGGCTATTTTTGTGATGGTTGTGGGGGAAGCCACATGTTCCTTGGTGTGCACCAGTGGCACCAATTTGTATTTTAATGTTTTCATCTTATGAGGAGATGTTGTGGCAGCAAACAAGTGGCTAGTTCAACACTTTTTATTTTTGATTTTGAGGTAGGCCAAGGAGGCACTACACAGTTCCATGAGTGGAACTATGGAACTCTATGCTACAGGTGTCTACAAGGGAAACGAGCCACATGGGTAGGCTAGGAATGACGTGGACATGGTTCGTGTCCTATTGGTTCAAGAAAACTCGTCCAAAGAAGTCGCGGTCAAAGGCGTCCACATGGAAGTCAACCATGGAGTTTCATGTCGGCCGGACTCTGTTTCGTGGCATATAAAGATCCATACGGCCGTTTCTAAGCCTGCGGAGGTTAAATCGACATCTGTGCAGAGTTCTGGAGTCGAATTCAAGCATCCACCTTCCGTAGATTCACTTTCCAACACGGCCATACTCCTATATCCGTGGACGAAGTGGTCTACGTGCTCTCTGTCATCATGAACTTTAGGAGACAGTTACAGTTTGTTGTTATATATAGAGCGTTTGCATACGCACATAAAGTTAGTTGATAGTTGATGTTAGTGAATGTACTCTGTTATCTTTTAGTCTGCTTTGTAGTGATTACGCTGCCCTTGAGCCGTAACACTACCATTCTGTAATGAACTGCTTTTTAATGTGAGAAGACTCTGTTTTTCAACTTAATTCGTGTTTGAGGATCGTTACCAAGGCTGTGTAGAGGGCCCCTGCTCAGCTAAGGTTTTGTGTATTAGTGTACATTTCTCATTTCATTTTCTTTTAAAAGTCATTGTATCATAATCCATCATATGTTCATACTTTGTAGTTGTTTCATTTCTGTTTATACATTTCCATAATTTCCATTTCATTTCTGTCTTTCATGTTTTATGATTGTTAATCACTGATCAGTTTTCTTGATTGCAGGTTTTAGATAGACAGCCCGGGCATTTTCATAGCATTTTGACTAATGACATGAAACTAACATTGTTCTGCTGGTAGTTTGCTTTTCATAGCTTTTGTTTAACTTCGGTCTTGCTTTGTACATTTCAGTTTTGCTTATCTGCTTTAGTAGTTAAATTTAGATATATTAAGCTGCTCATAGCATCTTCAGTTGCCTCCGAAAGCCACAGCTGGACTGATGGTGAGGGACTGCATTATGAAATGTGTAGTTTAGTATTAGTTTCTTTTATGCAAATTTAGATATATTAAGCTGCTCATAGCGTCTTCAGTTGCCTCCGAAAGCCACAGCTGGACTGATGGTGAGGGACTGCATTATGAAATGTGTAGTTTAGTATTAGTTTCTTTTCTGCAAATTTCGATATATTAAATCATGTATGACATCTTCAGTTGCCTCCGAAAGCCACAGCTGGACTGATGGTGAGGGATTGAATCATGAGTGTATGGTTTAGTATTAGTTTACTTTTTGCAAATTAAATATCATTTACACAAGTTGTTTATGATTACTTCCGAAAATCATAGCTGGTCTAATGATGAAGGGTCAGAAAATGAATTGATGTAATCTGATTTAGATTTATTTTGTTGCAATTTTGAATTTCCTTAAGCATAGTTTCTTTTTTTGTTTAGTCGGCAACAAGAATAGTTTGGTTTTCATGTTCACTAGTTTACTGTTTTGATTCATTAGATTAGCAGCACCTTTTCATTTCAGCAGTACACTTTTACTTTCTTTCAAGTCTTGTCATTGTAAATTTCAAATTGCTTTTTAAAGTTACAAGTTGGTAAATCATTATAGGGGATATCACTTCCTTGAAAAAATATAACCAAACTTGTTTTCATTTTAGAATTTCCATTTCACCTTAGAAAAACCAAAAACGACAAAAAGTTAAGAAATAGGTTATCTTGCACATATAGTGCGCCGCACTTCATCGGCTTACGATTCCCGGATTGACAAATTAAATGCAGCAATTTAGGACACACTAAATTGACCAAACATTTTGGCGCCGTTGCCGGGGAAGTGTAACTAGGTAGCCAATTTCTTAAAAAAAAAACATAAAATCATAAAAGAAGGGAAAACTTGATAACTTCCTGAAGTATGCTCTCCTCTTGCACCTAGTGTGATCTGGAGGATCAGAAAAGAGAGTTATTGGTTTAGTAATTTCTTAAGTATGCTCTCTTCTTGCACCTAGTGTGATCTGGAAGATCAGAAAGAGAATTATTAGCCCAAATTTTAAAAAAAATAAAAAAAATGACATGCATAGAGCAAGAGATTCTAGGGGAAGGTTTATAGCTAAAGCCAAGAGTTCGATTTTCATAACTCCATCTTCTTCAAGGCATAGACCAGATTCACCACCATCTACCCCTAGCCTTAAAATTTTTGGAAGTCAAGGAACAACTGAATTAGAGGATTCTCCTATACCACCTACTAAAACCCACTTAGAAAACAAAGAGACTTTCTCTCATCCTTCCTTGGTAGAAGAACTAGAGAACTATAAGGACTCTAAAGAAACTATCATGGCAGAGGAAGTAATAAATAGAGGTGGAGGTAGAAGAGGAGGAGATAATGGAGATAACAATGGTGAAGGAAATAATGGTAGAAATAGGGATTTGTTAGGATTCCCTATAGCTGATGAGGAAACTCATGCAACAATGAAAAATATTTCACCATCTGTTCTCCCTAAATTTTATGGATTACGAAGTGAGGATCCTGAAACATTTATGTTTGAGTTTGAAGTTGTGTGCCGAACTTATGACTATATGGAAGATTCTCAAAAACTCAAACTGTTTCCTTCAACATTGAAGGGATCTGCTTTGAAATGGTTCATGGGATTAGCCACTCAATCTATCAGGACTTGGAATGAAATGAAACAAACATTTTTGGATAGATACTTGGACTATTATATGCCCACCAATCACAAGGATGAGGTATTCAAAATGATGCAAAAAGAAGATGAAAATTTGGAAGACTTAATTGAAAGATTTCAATACAACTTGAAAAGAGCAAAGATGAGCAACTTAGATAATGAAACCTTGAAAGCCCTCCTATTAAAAGCCAATAGAGATGAATGGATAGACATTTTAAACATGATGGGTAAAGGAGACATTTCTCAACTCCCATTTCATGATATAACAGAACTATGTATCCAATTCTCAAGAGGAAGATCTAAAACTGGAAAAGGGCCTAGGGATTCTTCTCTTATTAGGGCTAACAAATCTGCAACTGGATCAGTAAGTAGGGCAGAGATTGGTAATATGCTTGATGAGTTCAAAATTGATATCTTAGGGAGCCTTAGTGAACAACTAGACACCCTTAAAATCCAAAACAAGCAGAAAGCAGAAACAGATGCTTTAGCCATCTTTTGTCCAAAATGTAGGAAGAAACATGCTTTAAGGGAATGTCCCTTGGATGCAAAAGTTGTAGAAACATGTATGATTTGCTCAGAAAATCATGAGATCAAGGATTGTCCTTCAATTCCTGGACTCAAAGCTGTTTTTCAAGAAGATCCAAATTCAGTAGAATCTCTCTGTTTTGTCGCAAGGAGACCTTGGCAGGGACAACAATCTCAAGGGTTTAATAACCCTATGAATCTTCAAACCCCACCAAATTGGAATCCTTGGCAACAACCTTGGCCCCAACATCAGAATCCATATCAGCCATGGGTACAAGGGATGCAAAATCCTTATGGGAGATTTGCTCAATTTTATCAATATCCTCCATCTTTTCAAAATCAACAAGCTCCACAATTTCCAAGCCCAAATCCACAACTTTCATTGCCATTTTCACAACAACAACCTTCTCAACAAAATACAAATCCTCAACTCATGCTCCCATACCAACAGAAGACAAATCAACTTCCAGCTCAGCCATTGCCAAATCCTAACAATAAGAATCCTCAAACTACTTATATGGTAGAAGGACAACAATTTCCTACCTATATGATTGTTCCTCTCAACGATGTACAACTCGGATCTGGTAGAGTTTTAGAAAAACCTTCTATAGACATTCAAGAGCAAGATACCTCTGAAGAGGACTCTCTTCAAGTCAATAAGGGTTTTGAGGAAGAATCTCTTCAAAATTCAAAAATTCAAAAAGAAAAATAAAAGCTAACATCCACAACTCCTATAGTTGAGCAACCTGTATCTTCATCTACACCTCCTTTTCCGGAAAGACTACAAATTGATAAGGGGGTGAAAAAACAAATCTTGTTGCCTAACTATGACTTTCTAGATGAATTGAAGAATGTTTGTATCAAGATTCCATTGCTACAAGCCATTCGAGAAATTCCTATTCTAGCAAAAACCATAAAGGAGTTGAGTTTCAAAAGACCCGGAAGGAAGCTAAAGGACACAAGAAGAATCCACCTGGTAGGAAAGATTGCAGACATTATGATGGGAAAAATTACCATGCAGAAGTATGTAGATCCAGGAAGTCCAATTGTCAAGACACATATAAATGGGATAGAAATTCCAAACACATTGATTGACTTAGGGGCTGCTATCAACATTATGAGTAGACAGACTATGGAACAGTTAAAACTTCCTAACCTTCTTTTTACACCTACTTTATTGCAACTTGCAGATCGATCGGTTATTAAACCAGATGGTGTATTAGAAGATATTTCAGTCTTTTTAGATTCTTGGGAATATCCAGTAGACTTTATGATTTTGACTCCCAAAAGTAATCTAGGAGGACATCCACTTATTTTAGGAAGACCTTGGCTAGCCACAGCTGATGCTTTTATTAGTTGTAGATCTGGAGACATGTACATTTCTAATGGTAATTTGACAAAGAAATTCAATTTGTATCCTCCAACAAGAGCAATCACATAAATAGGAGACAATGAATGGGTCGATGATGAGAACACTATACAACCTGTCTTTACCATTTCTGAAATTAGTGAGGATAGTCAAATTCTGAACACATTAGAAAATTTTGAGATAACTTCAGAATATGACCCCACACAATTTCGGTTGGAATCTGACATAGAATATTTATCATCAAGACAAATGTCTCTCTACTCTATGGAAGAGTTTGGTAATTCTGCTTTTGAGATTTTTCCAGAAAAGACATTGAATATCAACAAACATTTGGAGAAGTCACAACAAGAAGAACTAACCAGAATCTTTCAAAAACATTCTACTGCATTTGCATGGGAGTATACTGACATGAAGGGTATTGATCCTAAGACTTGCATCCATCATATCTATATTGAGGAAAACAGTAGACCAATCAGACAACCTCAAAGAAGGATGAATCCAAATCTTAGGGAGATAGTGAAAGAAGAGCTCCAAAAACTTCTCAATGTAAACTTCATTTATCCAATTTCGGATAGCCGATGGGTTTCTCCTTTGGTTATAGTACCTAAAAAGAATGGTAAATGGAGGGTATGCATTGATTACAGGGAATTGAACAAAGCAACTTTGAAGGATCACTTTCCTTTGCCTTTTATTGATCGGGTATTAGATACATTAGCAGGTAAAAAGTACTTTTCATTTTTGGATGGTTTTAGTGGTTACAATCAAATTCAGGTAGCACCTGAAGATCAAGATAAGACCACATTTACTTGTCCATGGGGAACTTTTGCCTACCGAGTGCTTTCTTTTGGGTTATGTAATGCACCTGCAACATTCCAAAGAGCAGTGCTAGGAATTTTTTCTGATCTTATCCATGATTGTGTAGAGGTTTATATGGATGATTTTACAATTTATGGTAATTCATTTGAAGAGGCATTAGAAAATTTGGAAAAAGTTCTTATAAGATGTAAAGAAACAAACCTTTCATTAAGCCATGAAAAATGCTTTATGATGTTTTCTGAAGGGATTGTTTTAGGACATCATATTTCAGGAGATGGGATTAAGGTTGATAGATCGAAAGTTGAAGTCATCTCCAAGTTGCCTATTCCAAATTGTCAAAGAGATGTTAGAATTTTTCTAGGATTTATTGGTTACTATAGAAGATTTATAGAAAACTTCACTAAAATAGCATCTCCACTCTTCAAATTGCTTACAAAAGACTGTGAATTTAAATGGGATCCTGATTGTCAATCGGCTTTTGAAACTTTGAAAACAAGAATATCTGAAGCACCTATCTTGAGAGGAACAAATTGGAAACTTCCTTTCCATATTTCTACAGATGCTTCAGATACAGCTCTTGGAGCTGTGTTGGGTCAAAAAGATTTAATTCCTTATGCCATTTATTACACCGGTAAAAATTTGACTCCCACAGAGTTGAACTATACTGTGACTGAAAAAGGGTTCTTAGCTGTTGTTCATGCAATTAATAAGTTTAGACATTACATAACAGGCTATGAAACTTTTATTCATACTGACCATTCTGCAATTAGATATTTAATGAACAAACCTGTTACTAATGGCAGAGTGACAAGATGGCTTTTACTTTTGCAAGAATTCAGTATTACTGTGTTGGATAGACCAGG
Organism: Pinus albicaulis; assembly: GCA_034641835.2. NCBI lineage: Eukaryota > Viridiplantae > Streptophyta > Pinopsida > Pinales > Pinaceae > Pinus > Pinus albicaulis. Next base: position 113,916,034 of record CM076584.1, on the reverse strand, counting down.
AAAACAGAATACAGTAGCTGATTTCTTGTCTAGGATTCAGAATACTAAAGAAGATTCTCCTGTAGAAGATAAATTTCCTGATGAATACTTGTTTGCAGTAACTATTAAGACCCCTTGGTATGCAGATATTGCTAACTATTTGGTTACGGGGAAACTACCTTCACATTTATTTCCAAGAGAAAAACGAAGAATTATTCAGGAGAGTTCAAAATATTCATGGATTTCTAACGAATTGTTTAAAACAGGGCCAGATCTTGTGATCAGAAGATGTGTCAGGGAAGATGAAATGCCTGATATTCTTAAGGCATGTCATGATGAGCCATGCGGCGGACACTTTGCGGACAAAAGGACGGCCTATAAAATCCTTTCCTTGGGATATTATTGGCCTTCTCTCTTCAAAGATGCAAAACAATATGTCAAAAGGTGTGATAGCTGCCAAAGAGTAGGGAAACCTACCCTTTCAAATGAAATGCCATTGCAAACACAGGTACTCATTGAACCCTTTGAAAAATGGGCTTTAGATTTCATTTGACCTATTAATCCACCATCTAAGCAAAAGAAGTATATATTGGTTTGTACTGATTATGTTACTAAATGGGTAGAAGCCAAAGCATTAGTATCTGCTACTGAAAATTCAGTTGTTCATTTTCTTTATTAGGATATTTTTACTCGCTTTGGTGTTCCAAGAGAAATTGTGACAGATCAGGGGAGCCAATTCACATCCAATTTGGTGGAGAAGTTGATGGAAGAATACAAAATCAAGCACGGAAGATCTACTCCTTACCATCCACAAGCAAATGGTCAAGTGGAGTCCACAAACAAAGTTCTTGAAAGTATCATCACCAAAACTGTTCATCTACATAGAAGAGATTGGGCAGAAAGGCTTCCCGAAGCCTTGTGGGCCTACAGAACTACATGGAGGAATACAACAGGACATTCTCCCTATGAACTTGTTTATGGGAAAGAAGTCTTGCTCCCCATTGAATTCCAAGTCAAGACCTTCAAGATAGCAGTTCAGTTGGGGATGGACTTATCAGAAGCCCAAAAGCATAGAATGGAGCAGTTGAATGAGCTAGATGAGATCGGACAAGAAGCAATTCTAAGAACTGATCTAGTTCAATATCAAAGAACTAAATGGAATGACAAATATATCAAAGAGAAGAGGTTTCAAGAAGGAGATTGGGCATTGTTATTTGACTCCAAGTTTAAAGATTTTCAAGGGAAATTTCAGACTCATTGGCTTGGGCCATATGAGATTGACAAGATCTTTAGCAATGGAGCTGTAAGAATCAAGACCATTGATGAGTTTCAAACTCCTCTTATTGTGAATGGCCATCGATTGAAAGTTTATCATAAGCCACTCTCAAAAGAGGATTTTGTCAAGATGTTTCAAGAAAGTTCTGCAATCAGGTTGGTACAGAAGAATTCTTCTTCTCCACCAGCCTAGCTTTTGTTTTTCACTTTAAAAAAAAAAAAAAAAAAAAATGGTATAAGCCTGAAAACCAATCATTGATTGGCAGTCTTATGCAGAAAATATAGGGTGAAAATCAGGGACACCTGACACTCTCTATTTTCCAAAAAAAAAATCTCTCTTTCATTTCATTTCATTTCACCACCCACTCCATTTCATTCCACTTCATTTCATTTCATTTCACTTCATTCCACTTCATTTCATCCATTCCATCAATAATCTTTTTTATGACCATTTCCATTTGGTCATTTGTCATTTGTTCATTTCTATTCAACCAAGTAATAGCTGTGTCAGTTTCCGCAGCTGACATCTGTTTCCGCAGCTGACTCCAGTTTCCGCAGCCAGAAGCAGATTCCGCAGCTACTACTCTGTTTTCAAAGAGAATGTACAGTCAGTTGTTATTTTCATAATTATGAAATAAAATGCAGGAGAGAGGATCAATGGAACATTCAAGACACCAATGGAGATCAATCAGTTGAAGACCAAAGGAAAAGGCAAAGATTCCAAAGGTATGAATAAAGTTTATTTCAAATAGTATTGAAAAACACATTTTTATATAGTTTTAAACCATGAGCTCTACCCATTACGAGCAATGATTATATTGACAGTTCCGTAACCTTTCACGATCTCCATGTTATCCTCTTGCATTCATTCATAAACGGTTTCATCATTGAAATTCCGATTCTCACTCATGTTCCAATATCCCACCGGAGATAATGAGACGTATTTGAGTTGACAAAGGACTCTTACAAGCCGCATAACTTCATAACCGTTGATTGAAACGTGTTCATATTTATTACACAGCCACAAAAATTCAAAACGCGGCCGAATGTATTATACTTTGTTAACCTCTTTGTCGTGTCTCTGTCGTGTTTACAAAACCCCACTCTACTCATTCTCACTCCCTGTTTCACTCCATTTCGTTCCCTTTGCTCATTCTCACTCCCGTATATCTACCCACGGTCTTACTCCATTCCGTTCATGGTGCTCATTTCCATTCTATGATACATTCCCACAGTCATTGTGCTCGATCCTGTGTATTCAGTCGTTCCATTTCCACTTAAACCCTCACAGAGGAAAATTAGTGAAGCACAGAAAAGTGAAATGGGTAAGTTGCTAAGGGCAGAGCCGGAAGGACCAAAGTTTATAGAGGGATATCCGAAAGCAAAAGAGATATTGAAGAAAGCTAAATGGCTGCGTTTTATTCAGAAATTCAGAGGTTACCACAAAGAAGTTACGAAAGCGTTTGCAAGGTCATTTGATGGCTCGGAAGCAGAAGTTGGAGACCTCAAGTTTTCGGTTAATGAAGCATCAATAGCAACAGCCACAGAACTTCTTCGGGAGGGAGAACGTTGGTTCAAAAATAAAAGCATCAGTGATGAGGCATGGAGAACAATTCTACGAAATCAAGGTATGGATATCACTGATTTTAAAAGAGGAATCCCTGTGCATGCAATAAAAGAAGAATGGGCCACTTTACTACTAATTGTTCAGAAATTCATTACATGTGAAGGCCATTTTGGGTCTATGTACATGTACCATACCAGGCTATTGATGAATTTTCTTGAAAACCAAACTCTCAATCTCCCTTATTTTCTATTCAATAGCTTAAAGAAAATGGCTGTGACTGTTCAAAAACACTTAGGAGATGTAGAGCCTCATCTTTATCACCACGGCCTTATAAAAATTCTGATTGAAAAGGAGCTAAAGGAAAGAAAAGATACATGGGAACAATTCCTAGTTAGAAACTTCTTTGAAGAACCTCAGGAAATTCCTGAAGGTAGTTCAATTAGAAGGAGTAGAAGAAAAAGAATGACTGTTGAAACCCAAATTACTCCTACTCAGGAAATTCCCGCAGCTAGCACAGCAAAAAGAAGTAGGAGGAAAAGAACAATTGAGGAAATCCAAAACACTCCTACTATTACTATGGAAAGAACTGATAGGGAAAAGAGATTGGTAAAAAGGAAGAAGAAGGAAATCAAGGCTAAGAAGCCAATAATACCAAAAGGGAAAGAAATTATTGAGGCTGTCCATAAAACTCCTTCTTCTGAAGAAGAAGATCATCAAATACTGTCTGAAAGATTAGTTTATCTTCAAAAACAGTCATCTATATCCAAGAAGGCAGAGAAAGGAAAACATGAACAAAAGGGTAGTGTACCACAGCGTGTGAGGAGAAGCAGCAGGCTTAAGGGGAAATTGAGAAAAACGCAAATTAAGGGTCCTCATTTCATTGATTTCGGTGAGGAGACATCTGAACAGTCCCCAACTGACCATAGTCCATCTCAGTCAGTTAGTGAACCTGATTCCTTTCATTCCCAATCAGACAATGAGCATACTCCATCTTATTCTCAGCAAAATATTGATGTAAGCCCTCCTCGGCCAGATTTTGAACATAATTCTCCCTTGCAGCATTTTGGGGACAGCCCAATGAAAATGACTCCGGAAGTAGACCCCAAGCAGCAGGAGGTTTATGACTATATAGAATCCTTGGAAAAGGCAGCCACAGGTCCAAGTACCTCTTCCATTCAGCCTCATACATTGCAGGATGATTTAGTTCTGTCATTAAAACAGGAAATTTTTGAGCTGGAGCTTTTAAATCGGCACATCAAAAATGAAAATGAAACACTGAAAGAGCAAGGCAAACTGGACAAGATCATCCATGATAATACTATGGTACATTTGGGTATTTGGCAAAAGAAGAATAAGAAATTAAAAAGGAAATGCCAAAAATTGAGCAGAGCACTTGTGAATATCAAATTTAGGTGCTTAATGAAGAAACCCAGAATGATGGCAGTACCAAAGAAGAAGAGAAGGGGGTTGGATGTGCTGGCTAAAGTATCAAGGCACATGAACTGAACAAAGAGTATCAAAATTTTGGTTGCATGAGGACATGCAACACCTTGACAGTGGGGGTATGTTGAGTCCCGAATTTGCATCTTTTTCATACACTTTTCCATACCTTTTTCACTCACCTAAACCTCCCAAAATTGTCAATATCATGTGAAAAGGGTATCTAACATGGTTTTTAATTATGTTTTTGTGTTTTCTATTTGATCTAGATTTTGTTCATACAGCTGCGGAATCTTGCCACTTTCCGCAGCTGCTGCAACTTTCCGCAGCTATTTTGTGGAACTATATGCTACAGGTGTCTACAAAGGAAACGAGCCACATGGGCAGGCTAGGAATGACGAGGACATGGTTCGTGTCCTATTGGTTCAAGCAAACTCGTCCAAAGAAGCCGCGGTCAAAGCCGTCCACGTGGAAGTCAACTATGGAGTTTCATGTCGGCCGGACTCTGTTTCGTGGCAAATAAACATCCATACGGCCGTTTCTAAGCTTACGGAGGTTAAATCGACAACAAATAAGAGCTCACAATTAAATTCAAGCATCTTGTAGTGATTAACTTTCCTTTGTCCATAACTCTGTATCAGATGGACGTAGTGATCAATGCTCTCTTATCATAAGACTTTTAGGAAATGGGTCTACATTTATTGTTATATATAGGCGTTTTTTCTCTTTCAAATTCGTTGATAGTTGATGTTAGTGAATGTGCTACGGTATCTTTTAGTACGTTACCTTCATTGATTCTGTTACTTACTTTTTAAATGTTCTTTATTGTATTAATGCACTTTTAATGTGAAAAACTATGTTTTCAACTTAATTTGTGTTGAGGATCGTTACCAAAGCTGCGTAGAGGGCCCCTGCTCAGCCGAGGTTCTGTGTATTAATGTTTATATTTTTCATTTCATTTCTTTAAAGTTCATTGTGCCATAATCCATTCATATGTTTATACATTGCATTTGCTTCATTTCTGTTTATAAACTTCCATAGTTTCCATTTCACTTCTGTCTTTCATGTTTTATGTTGTTAATCACTGATCAGTGTTCTTGTTTCAGGTTATAGATAGGCAGCCCGGGCATTTTCATAGCTTTTTAACTAATGACATGGAACTAACATTGTTCTGTTGCTAATTTGCTTTTCATAGTTTCTGTTTAAATTCAGTATTGCTCTGTTTATTTCAGTTTTGCTTATTTGTTTCAGTAGTTAAATTTAGATATATTAAGCTGCTCATAGCATCTTCAGTTGCCTCTGAAAGCCACAGCTGGACTGATGGTAGTGTTATGAAATGTGTAGTTTAGTATTAGTTTCTTTACATAAATTTAGATATATTAAGCTGCTCATAAATATTGTTCTCAAGAAAAACATAATTGTGATGATGGTGAGGATTGAATCATGAGTGTATGGTTTAGTATTAGTTTACTTTTTGCAAATTACATATCGATTTACAAGTTGTTAATGATTACTTCCGAAAATCATAGCTGGACTAATGATGAAGGATCAGAAGATAAATTGATGTAATCTGATTTAGATTTATTTTATTGCAATTTTGAATTTCCTTAAGCATAGTTTTCTTTTGTGTTTAGTCAGCAGCAAGAATAGTTTGGTTTTCATGCTCAATAGTTCACTGTTTTGATTTATTAGACTAGCAGCACCTTTTCATTTCAGCAACACATTTTCATTTCCTTTCAAGTCTTGTCATTGTAAATTTCAAATTGCTTTTTAAAGTTTCAAGTTGGTAAATCAGTATAGGGGATATCACTTCTTGAACAAATATAACTAAACTTGTTTTCATTTTAGAATTTCCATTTCACCTTAGAAAAACCAAAAACGACAAAAGTTAAGAAATGAGTTATCTTGCACATATAGTCATAGCACTTCACATCGACTTACGGAATTCTGGGATTGAAAAATTAAATGCGGCAATTTAGGA
>CM076584.1:113824587-113909692 GCA_034641835.2 Pinus albicaulis | reverse complement strand
TGTCTACCGAAATAAGTTTGTAATCACTGTGATGATCACTCTCTGCTTCAATACCTCTGATACCATGTAGAAATTTGCTGAATAATGATTAATTATCCACCGAGACTATCCTGATCACATACAATTCGAATTTATATGCAACACATAATCTCTTCCACTCAGATCATCAAACATGCGGAAATAAAATCAAGCGATAACACATCAAATCATCATACACATTAACACGGTATGTATGGGGAAAGCTTATAGCTGAAAACCCCGTAGCTATTGTGTATATTATAATGGAGAAATCAAGTAACAAACTCAGTACAATACTCCTCACAAGTACTCAGTACTTTCTCATGAAGTTACACACAATCTAGCTCGGTTTTGAACAGGTTACTGGTTCAAAACTCACCGCCAATTGCCTTGCCTCTATTGCGCAATCCAGGCCTGTCTATATAGAGATCCAAGGTTTGAATCTCCTTGGCTTGACAACGCAATCATCATGGGCAATTCCTCCAAGTGTGGTGCAAATCTCATGCACAACTGATGTCGCCACTGATAGCTAACTCCACCCTTTCATCTACCTCTTTCACTGGTCTCCACTGAACTGATCATGAACTGTAGTGAACCGATGTGTTCTTGAGTTGAATAATGAGTTACTAATTAATGAATTAAATAATATTTAATTCACTCCACTCATAACTAATTGATTAGCTAGTTAAACTAATCTCAACTAGTTCAACTAAAATAAACAGAACACAACTCCACTAGCTGTCTCATTAACTCCTCCAAACTTCTGCCACTGAAGTCCAACTGAAGTCAACCATGCATGTGCCATCAAACCCTTGGGAATCACGTGATTCCTCTATCAGATGCATGAGCCACTTCTGTAGCTCGAACTGAAGTGCTCCAAGAGAGTAAACTGTTGTTTAGAGTCCAAATATTATTAAGGGTAAATAATATTTGACTTCCCTATTTTTAGGAGAGGCAGTCTAAAAATAGACTTCGACCTCTTCGACCTATAGGTCACAAAAATAGAGTCCCATCTATTTTTACCAACATGACCAATGCTCCAAGAATCTCATACTGGAATCCCCTGACCATGCTCCATATGTCTAAAAATAGACATAGTCTAAAAATAGACTTTGCGCCAGAATTTGCCTACGGGCCCACTTAGTGAAGGCGACTTCATTTCACTAAGCTCCATCATCTTGCTGCATTTTCAACACCCTCCCCCTTGGGGAACACCATCCTTAGTGTTAAACCACACCTACACCTCATCCAAACCGCTGAGAAGAAAACATACTGCCCATGGAGCTTTATAACTTAGTTCGTTGTAGTATTTACAATGAATGACCTGCTGAAAGAAAAACCCCATGATAACGTGACCATATAAAAACCATAAAACTTATTGGAGCTTTATAAATTAGCTCATGGTGGTATTTACATCCATCTACATATGTAAATTTACCAAAACATCACCAAAACATATGCCAAACATTGAACCAAAATTTCTTTACCTCAACCAACGAACAATGAAGGATACATTTCCCACATCTGGTCCGTCATCTCCCATGTGACTTCATTGGACCCAAAGTGCTTCCAATGAACTTTAAATTTCTTAATGGCTCTGTTCCTGAGCATGAGATACTTCCGCTGCAATATGCATTGAGGTTCTAGTGGGAATTCTCCTTCTTGCTCCACTTGCAACATAAACCAATCAATAACATTATCGACATCCTTTATATACCTTTTAAGTAATGAAACATGAAACACATCATGGACTTTCATTGTTGAAGTCAGTGCAAGTAGATAGGCCACTGGTCCAATCCTCTCAAGGATCTCAAAAGGCCCACAATACCATGGTGTTAGCTTGGCACATGATCGAATCCTCAAGGAGCTCTTCTTAGGCTTGATGCACCAATACACATGCTCCCCAACCTGAAACTCCTTAAATTCCCTATGTTGTTCTAAATAACTGTTGTGTTTGTCATGTGCTACCTTTAGATTCTTCTTTTTAACTTGCATTTCCTGCTCCATGCATGCCTAACCTAATCAAAACCTTGTTAACTGGATCAGTCCAACTGATGGGAGTATTACAACTCTGCCCATACAGTGCCTTGAAGGGATTTATCCCTAATGACTTGTGATACCAATTGTTGTATGAAAACTCAACCAATGGTAGATACTCTTATCACTTATGTTTTTTATGCATCACATACATCCTCAACATGTCCTCCAATATCATGTTGACCCTCTCAATCTGTCCATTTTTATATGGATGATAAGTTGTACTGAAGGCCAACTCTGTTCCCAAACACGCAAACAACTCCTTCCAAAACTTGGAAGTGAACTTCGCATCCCTGTCTGACACAATATTCTTTGGAACACCATGTAATATGACCACATCTCTGATGAACACCTATGCTACATCACTAGCTGAATACGTAGCCTTCGCTAGAATGAAGTGTGCTACCTTAATAAACTTGTCCACCACAACCATGATGAAATCATATTATCCCTATTTGTTTTTTATTTATGTTCTATATAAGAAAAAAATAGACTAAAATATTAAAAAAGATTCAATTTATTTTTAAAGATAAATTTTAGTTTTTAAAATATTTTTCCATTTTTACCTATTTTACATTATTAAATATATATTGACATTTTTTTGTATTATTAATAATAAATTGAGATTTTTTTATATTATTAATAATAAATTGAGATTTTTTTATATTATTAATAATAAATTGTGATAATTTACAGCTGAATTTTTTATTTTATTTTTCAATATTATAAATTGGAGCCTATTTATTTTTAAGTTAAGTTATTTTTGGACATAGTTTAATTATCAAAAATTCACTCTCATTCAAAAGAAGTCAAACCATCTTAAACAGTACAATAGGTGTGCAGTGTTTACTTTTTTTTTAGCTAATTTTAAGGTGTTTGCTTGACCGGGTAGAAGGTATAAATTTACTAAGAAAAAAAATTATGATAGGGTTTTTTTTTTTTTATAGTCTTTTCACATGAATTTTGTTTTTTATTTTTATCTAAATATAATACATATCATGTTGTTTTTTTTGGTCATTTAAAAAAAAATATCAAATAAGTTATTTTTTATTATAGAAAGTTGTTTTTTTATTATATATTTAATTTCGTGAATTGTGAGACTTCATTTTCTTTTCTTTTCTTTACTCTGATTTTAAAGCATATTTTCAATATTAGGAAACCATTAATTTTTTATAAATAAATGTGACAGAAATAAACAAATTAACTTTTAAGCAACCATTAAAACTTTAAATTAAAGTAACTTTAGAAACAAATAAATTCTATTATGAGTAAAAAAAAATTTATGATAAGTTATGAGAAACTATAAAGATTATTTGTAAATCTCAACTAATTATGTTTATTAATAAAATAACACAAAAAATTAAAATTATGGTTTAGCTTTTATTATTGAATAATCATCTTTATCTTATTAGATTATTTACCATGATTTTAAAGCATACTTTCTATGTAACACAAACATTAATCTTTTATGACTAAAATTGACTAAATTATTATTATTTTAAAGCATAATTTTTATGCAACCATTAAAATTTTATGAATAAAATATGACTTTAGAAATAAATAAATTCAAATTAACTTTCAAGTACAATTTATACCATAGTTACCAAATTCGAATACAAATTCCAATTCAATTCAATACCATAAAAATATGAATGAAAATTTTTCAAATTTTCAATCGGACAATATACCTCTAGAACATTTAGATATATATATTTTCCTTTATATAACAATAATGCATTTTGCTTATCTTCTTCCTTATTCATTTTGAAATTTAAATAATTCATAATAATTTTAGTTAATATAAACAATTTTAAAATTATAATTTATTAAAAAAATTACACTCATCTTTTTTTTTCTTCAAAATTTAATTTGTTTTTATTTTTAATTGTTTAATAATTAATGCATATTTAAAAATTAAATATTCTAAACCTATCTATTTAAATTCCTCTTTTATATATATATATATATATATATATATTGAATCTGCTCACCTTCATAGTCCACCCTCAATACTTCATAAATTCTCAAATACTTCCCACATTCACAATTCAAACTAAAATTCTTTCTTTTCCAATTTTCTAGACTTTTTAAATGTTGCCGGGCAATACTGAAATTGAAAAAAAAAAATAACATAGTTAACAGATCATTGAAATTAAAAAATAGAAAATTTACATCGTTCATAATCAATTACCATTTCCTACACACAATGTCGTAGGCATCAATTTTGTGCTTAGGGGGCACTGTTATTAACATTTCATATACCAGAATTAGAAAATACATCGCGAATCCAGTGTTCAAAATTGAACACGTCAGAGCCCTTCGAAGGGACTCTGGCACGTCATAGAAATAGTGAAACAAATTTACTAGCAAAAAGAAAATTAAATTTGGATTTTTATGAGTTAAAAAAAAATGAATAATATTATAAAATGTCCCAAGAAGTGTGGTAGCCTGTCAGCGTGCATCAATTTTTTAAAATTCTACTTTTATTTATTATATTTTTTTTTCATATTTCAGTCTCAAATCACCGATTCACGAATCACGATGCACTGAATCATCGATTCACCACTACTCCACGAGTCCACGTGTGACCTAACCTCATGTATAGACTCTAACTTTAAGTATTCAGTAACGCGTTACAACTTTGGTGACAAGTTAGTGGTGGTGACTTAGTCGTGGCTCGTGACTAGACTCGGGTTTTTTTCACTTTCATTGTTCAAAACTTCAAAGCCTAAAGGTTGTTGCAGCATTGAAGGAGATAAATGGAAATGGAGATGGAGGTTGTTGAGTTTTGATTGACTGCAAGTATTCAACTACCTAGTGCCAACTCCAAGCCAACAACCATCATAATGGCAGGCTCATGCTCAACACTGAACAATGATATTTTTCCTTGCCAAGTTGTCAGGACTCGGGCTTGAGTGCGAAGGATTTTATTTTTCATCCTGTTGGAGAAGAACTGCAAGTTTGCAACCTGCAGTGAAAGAGCCATTCCTCACTGCTCAGGACTAAGGACTCAGCAAAAGCATATTCTTCAATTGAATGCACAAACAATAACCAGGTACTCAGAACCCCTAAATCCTACTAGACTGTTATTTGCTAATAAAAAAAATAACTACATTGTAAAAACTCACAAAGATGTGCTTTCTTCATACAAGATAGGCCAATAATGAGCATTTGAGACCTTGAGTGTCACTGTCAAGTCATGGGTGTTTCTACTAGTTTGGGGTTTCCACTGATATTAGGTACTTGGCGATTGAAATCAACAAAAATCCCATGAAACAAACAATCAGCTGATGTCCCCACTGCCCATGACATAGAATGTTATTGCTAGTCTATGTTCTTGATAGGATTTAGTTCAGAAATTTTAGGTTGAGAATTGACCCTTGCTGCTACTACTTGGAAAACTCGGTTCCTTATCTTTCTATTTCAATTTAACATAATAAAAACCATTTCCACTATGAGTGGTTATTGTTTATTAGTGTATCTTAGATGGTATGTGAGCTTGTGACTCATGAGTTCTCTACAAGTATATTGAGGCATATTTTACTATAGATTTAAACCCGAGCAACCTTCAATCTCTAGATTTAGTCAATAGATTCTTGTATAGAGGGAAGATTGTTCCCAAACTGCCCATAAGCGACATCGATGGTGTAATCTACTGTAGATTTAAACCCTTGAAACCTTTAATCTCTGGATCTAGTCAATATATTCTTTTACGGATGGAAGATTGTCACCAAACTTCCCATAAGACATCCTCTGAATCTGTGCAACAATGACAAAAAGAAAATTATAAAACATTGAAAAACTAGTAAAATCTAGGCAGTAACTATATATAATGAATTATATAGTAATGCTAGTTGGGATGTGAGATCCCAAGCAGATTGGGTAGAAGTCAGTCGCAAGTTATGATGTATTGATTGCCTGACGATTTCGTTGTGATGATCATGGCTTCTTGATAGACCTATGAAATAATTGAAGTCTAAATTTTTATGTTACCTATATCCAACAATACTTTAAACCCATCAAGATAGCTAATAATATTGAATATCAAATCAAGAGGTAAAAGACATGGAATCGATCCCGCATGCTAAGCGAACTCTTGGCCTTATGAACTACAGCCCTAGAGCGGATATCACTTTTTTTTAAACGATATATAAGGAAGAAAAAATTATCATTGTGTTGGATAGTGAACCTGGGTCACCACTGGAAAATCTCCTAACACTTGAGGTCATCGAGAAGAATCTAACAATGGACATCTCAGTACTCGGAGCAGAGGAAAGGCACGCATCCAAACTATGTTGTGACCAAAGCCTCCCCAAGGACCTAGTGGGTAGTGGTATGTTAACAATGGGTCTAGAAGACGTGCAAGATCACATCGATATAGGGGTTTATGCCGCATGGGACTCCGCACATCGCTTACAGTGATCTGTCATCGAGGTCGAGGGAAATCAAAAAGTGATCAGCCGAATAGGATTATAAGGCATAACAGAGCCATGGAATTTTATTGAAATCATTGAAAACAATTGAAATAATATGGGAGAAAATGTGAGCTCAATCCAATAATTTTTTAGAAAAGGGAAGTCCAAATGAATAATAGAGGTAAATGTAGACTATATATTTTTAAAATAAAGCAAATTTAGGATTTAATTTTTCCAACAGTATCTTAGAAACCTTGCCACAAAAATTTCAACAACAACTAGCGTGGATAATCATTACCGCCTTCCAAGAATAAGACCCAAACGATAACCAGACAATTTACATTGTTAAATCACGGTATTTTACCGAGTAGACTTGACCTGGTGCAAGATTTCTCCAAGGGAAACCTCATCAACATAGTATGGACATTCATATGGAAAACATTGTAAACCCATGAGATTTACTTGCATATACTATTGGTTGAAATAAGGGAAACTCGATTCGGTAGAGCTCTTTTTCCAATTGATTCCAATTAAATATATCCTTAGACAACTCCATTGGGCTATATGTATAGCCCACCATGGATAAGATCAGAGTTTGAATGGTGCATATTTTTATCATGGATTCCTTAGGCCCATGCTTTAATTTTTGTTCCCCAAATTCATTTAATGTCAATAGTATCAACTATTGCAACAACATAAATTTACCTCATTATAGGTGCTTTGATATTACCATAGTGTTGAGATTCAACAATAAAATTCAGCACCTATGCCTAGTGCATTAAGCACCTAGTGCATTCAGCACCTGGTTGCATTAAGCACCCAGACTGGGGTGGGGCCCACAATGCTATTTTTGGGTGCATGACTATTTTTGGTTATCCCTTAATTAAGATGGACATTAAACTGTAATCTATTCTCAATGTTGACTTGAATCAGTTAACTGAAAGTGATAAATTCAATTACCTAGTGGATTTTGAGTTAGAGGTAGTTGGTGAGGCTGCAGGCATGCAGAGTAATTATAGTTGTAACAGAGCTCGAAGTGCAGTGGTGCCATTAGTGTAAGTTATAAATAGTTTAACCTAGTTAAATGAGTTAAACTCAGTTGTGCTAGTTGTAACTGAAGATACACTAGCGAGATATTAAGTGAATTAAATATTAATTAATTCACAATCAGTGATCTCACATGCAACTGAGGATTTACTATTATTAATTGCATGCATGTCAAATCCAGTGGAGACCCAGTTGAGTTCTACGTGAAAGGGAAGTTGACTATCAGTTGTAGGATTATTGCGTTGCACACATGCAACCAAACACCCATTGGAGTGCCCATGATACTTTCACACTCAAAGCAGGCAAGAATTCCTATCTTTTAGGGTATTTACCTTCACGGATTGCGCAAGCAAGGCAATCTGTCTGGAGGCTAAGAACTGGCTATGTGTTGGTCAGTTTTGCATATGAAAGTATCAGACAATTAGCTGAGTACTGGAGGGCTCTTGTGAGAAGAGTTTTGTATGTAATGGTTTCATGATCCATGCTTAATATACAATATAATATAGTGGCATTTTTAGTTGTAAGCTTTCCCTGGGAAATTATCTATGTTGTGTGTGATTGATCTTTATTCATGTTCATGTGATTAGCGATTTTGTTTTTAATTCTACAAAATATTTGTAGAAGCGATTCAGTATTTAACTTTAGTACATTGTTAGATCGGGTGAATCCAATATATACATGCATGTTGTATAATTTCTACATGGTATCAGAGCACAGGAAATTGCAGAAGTTAAGCAGGAGTTGAGTTTGTGACTGGATAGAATTCGAATTTGCAGAAAGACTTTCTTGGTGCTACAACTGATTCAAGATCGAAATGGATTTCAATAGCTTAAGGTTAGAGTATGCACTTCAGGGCAGCTCTAACTATATTTCTTGGAAGGACCGGATGGAGGCAGTACTCGAAGACAATGTCTTAAAGGAATTCATTGACACCGATGTTCGTAAACCCGCTGTTATAGATGCTGCAAATCTTGATGCATGGAAAAAGAAAGTGGCAAAGGCGAGGAGGATCCTGTTGGAGGGAGTACAAGACCACATTGTCTCAAGCCTCCATGGGAAAGCCACGCCATATGCGATGTGGAAGGCTTAGGCAGATCTATTCCAAAGCAACATCAGCCATAGGAAATTGGCACTCAAAGATAAACTCAGAAAGATCAAGATGGAAAAGGGCGACACCATTCCAAAATATCTAACAAATTTTTTCCAATGTCGAGGTTGAACTGGGGAGCATTGGAATAACAATTGCTGATGATGATTTGGTGAGCTTCGCTCTCCTAGGAATCTCCAAGAGTTGGCATAGTTATCAAGACTCTGTCAATGGAAGGGAAAATTTTCCAGATTGGGAACGACTGTGGTTGGATTCGGTGCAGGAGGAGTTGAGACGGAACACTAGAGATGGATCTTAATATAAGAATTAGGATGAAGAGGATTGTTATTTGGCTGCCAACGCAAGGAAGGGGAAGGGGAAGAAATTCCATTCTAAATCTGACTCCAATAATGGAAAGAAGCAAGAAATGTCCAAGGTGAAGTGTTTTCACTGTCACGAGCATGGAAATTTTGCTACTAACTGTCCACAAAAGAAGAAGAACAAGAAGGCTGGAGGATCTGTAGCTGGTGAGGCCCTTGCCTCACAATTTGAGTTTGAATTCTCATTGATCGCATGCATGGTGTCCAGTGCATTGGGATCTATTTGGTATTTGGATATTGGTGCTTCCTTTCACATGATGGGAGATAAGGAAATTTTCAATTACTTGGAGGAAAAAGATCTCCATATGCATATTGAAATGGGCGATGATGAACGGTACAACATTACCGGGATTGGTACCATTACCTTTCAGAGGGATTCAGGTAAACCATTTCAATTAAAAGATGTAATGCATGTACTAGGTCTGAAGAAAAATTTGGTTTCAGTTGCAATGTTGGAGGATAGAGGCTATGACGTTGTTTTTAATGATGGAAAATATTTCCCGCGACATAAAACAACAGGACAAGCCAAGAGGATAGCGATTCGAGTTTATAATCTCTACAAGATAGAGGTAGATGGCTGCGCAGAAATGATGGGCAAGGAAGATCAAGTGGTGAGTTGGGATGAGGGTGAATTATGGCACAGGCGATTGGGCCATCTTCACCATGGAGCCTTGAAAGTCATGCAGCAGATTTCTACTGGTCTTCCCTGGGGTACACTTGCGCAATCAGACACATGCAAGGGATGTACTATGGGAAAATATTTAAAGGCCACCTTTCATGAGAAGGAAAATCAAGCTTCACAGATCCTTGAGAGAGTTCACACAGACATGTGTGGTCCTTTCCCAGTTTTTTCAACAACAAAACATAAGTACTATGTAATATTTTTTGATCAATTTTCTCGTAAGTGTTGGCAGAAGAAAGATCAAACGTTCTCTAAGTTCTGTGAGATTAAAGCATTGGTGGAGAAAGAGTCGAGGAAGCAAGTTGAGGCTCTTAGGAGTGATAATGGTGGAGAATACATCTCTAACGAATTCAAGAAATTCTACAAAAAAGAAGGAATTCGAAGAGAACTCATAGTGCCTCATAACCCACAACAAAATGGGGTGGTGGAGAGGAAGAATAGAACTATTGTGGGTGCAGCACAAGCGATTTTTCATGATTGAGGCCTACCGATGCATCTGTGGGCGGAAGCATGCAATATAGTGGTACATGTGCAGAACCGTTTTCCTAATAGAGTACTTGGCATGAGTACACCTGAAGAGGCTTTCACTGGTGACCAAGGATTATAGGAAGAATCTGGAACCAACAACTAAGGTTAGGATTTTTGTGGGGTACACTGTAACACCCCATAATTATCGTGTGTATTTTCCAGACAATAGAATGAATGTTGTGCAACAAGATATCAAATTTGATGAGGAGAAATCCATGTAGTTGTCCCTTGACAGGGAGCTGGACTCGCATCCAGAGGAGGATCTGTTGATTCCCAAGGATGAGTCTCAAGATGTGAATCAACCACATGAGGAGGTTCATGGAGTGGAGGAAACACTCATGCGGAGCCATACATCAGAAATGGCAAAAGGCACACCACGGAAGCTGATAGATTGAGACTTGATGTTGCAGAGAATGTAGGAGCCCCTACTTCACAGCGCAGATAGAAAAAATCTCCTAGCCGATTTACTAGATACATGTCTCTTATGAGAAAATTTATTGTGACTGAACCATATTCCTTTCAGGAAGAAGTGCAACAACCAACTTGGGTTGATGCAATGGTGGAGGAGTATGACTCCATTGTCAAGAATAGTGCATGCGAGATAGTCCCAATATCGGTCAACAAATCAGTGGTTGGATCGAGATGGATCTACAAGGTAAAGCAAGCTGCTAATGGGAGTTTAGAGAAATACAAGGCCAGATTTGTGGCCCGGGGATTCTCATAGATCGAGGGGATAGATTATGATCAGACTTGCACACCTATTGCAAGGTACTCTTCCCTAAGATCCATCCTTGCACTCTCAGCCTAGATGGGATAGCACATTCATTAGATGGATGTGAAAACTCTGTTTCTCAATGGGATCATTGAGGAAGAGGTGTACATAGAGAAGCCTGAAGGTTTAGAAATATTCAACAGTCAGTCGCATGTGTGCAGACCCAAAAGTGCATTATATGGGCTGAAGCAAGCACCCCGTGCTTGGTACACTCAAATAGACAGCTATATCATTGGACTGAGCTTCACCAAAAGTGAAGCAGATGCAAACATATACCAGATTGTGGTTCAGGGTAAGCTATTGATTATTGTTCTATATTTTGATGATCTAATTTTGACTGGTGATGAGTAGCTGATACACTCATGCAAGGAGGATCTTGCAAGGGAGTTTGAAATGAAGGACATGGGACTCCTTCATTATTTCCTTGGATTGGAAATATGGTAGCGGGATGGTGAAATTTTTGTGTCTCAAGGCAAGTATGAAAAGGAGATACTGGGTGAGTTTAACATGGAGAGCTGAAAACCCATGGATACTCCTCTTCCAGTAAATTGGAGGAAAGGGGATGCTATGTTGGAGAGGTAGTGGATGCTACTGTCTATAGGCAGTTAGTGGGTTCGCTAATGTATCTAGTGAACATGAGACCAGTCATTTTCTACGAATTTAACTAGCTGAGTCAAGCGATGGTTGATCCTACAAAGCTCTTTTGGAAGGTGGGGAAGCATGTCCTAAGATACTTGAGGGGCACATAAGAGTATGGTCTATGGTACAGACAGATAGAGGGAGTAAAGCTTCAAGGCT
The DNA here is from genome assembly GCA_034641835.2 of Pinus albicaulis. Classification (NCBI taxonomy): domain Eukaryota; kingdom Viridiplantae; phylum Streptophyta; class Pinopsida; order Pinales; family Pinaceae; genus Pinus; species Pinus albicaulis. Next base: position 113,897,928 of record CM076584.1, on the reverse strand, counting down.
TCACGTATGTAGATTGGGCTGGAAGTTGTAGGTTTTAACCCTGTACAGAAATTATCTACAAACGAATCTTAAAAATAGAAAATAAACAGTAGGGAGAGCATAAAATATAAAACAGATAAACAAAGAGATTTTCCCCTGGATCCAAAATCAGGATGACCAACTTGATTTTTCATTATATTCCTTTTAGTGTTACAACACATATATATACATTCCGAAGCATACATAAACCCCAATCCATTAACCCTGGATTAGAACATAGCCGTAGTTCCCTTGACCGAATCTACAAAATACCAGGGGCCGAAAACCATCATGCCCCAAAACCATGTGCAAATCCATGCACAAAACTATGGGAGGGTCCGCCCACTGGAAAATAAGAACCAAAAAATTTTTTCGGGCCGCTACCCTGGACCCTAACAGGGGGGCTACCGCCCCCCCGTGACCCCCCTGACGTTGCACCCAGTGCAGCGTACAAGGGGGGCTATCGCCCCCCCTATTACCCCCCCCACGCGTGATTAGTCGTTGAAAGAATATAACACAAACCCAACATTCTCCCACTTATTGTTTTATTTTCGCAGGGAGCCACAGGAGAGCTGAGTCATTAGCCCAGCTTTGCAACACCCATTATTTCTCTACACCAAGAGAACTTCTCAGTGCTCACAGACTTTGTCAATGCATCTACAACATTCTTCAAAGTGTCCACCTTTACCAGCAACACCCTTTTAGCTTCAACCATATATCTCACAAAGTGATATTGAACATCAATGTGCTTTTTCTTTGAATGATAAGCATGGTTATTAGCCAAGAAAATTTCACTTTGGCTATCGCGATCTATTCTTATAGCTTGCTGCACCAACCCCATACTTGAACACAATCTCTGCAACCAAGCTGCTTCCTTGCTTGCATGAGTGGCTTCCATGTATTCTGCCTTTGTAGTTGAAAGAGCCACTACAGATTGTCTTTTACTCATCCAACTGACTACACCTCCAAATAGGCTAAACACATACCCACTTGTAGATATTCTTTGGTCCAGATCTCCAGCCCAGTCAGCATCAACAAAACCACGAATGTCCAACACTCTTTCCAATCCTGGTCTTCCCTGGTAGCATAAGCCATAATCACTAGTGCCATGCAAATATCTGAAAACCCGCTTCATTGTTGTCCAATGCTCCTTCCCTGGGTTTGACATAAACCTGCTCAATACTCCCACTGCATGTGCAATGTCTGGTCTAGTACAGACTATTGCATACATCAAGCTACCCACTGCACTTGCATATGGAACACGGGACATATCCTCCTCTTCTTCTTGTGTCTTAGGACACTGTTTAGCAGATAGCTTTGTACCTATAGGAATCAGAACATTCACCGGTTTACTATCCTGCATATTGAACCTCTACAATATAGTCTCGACATACTTCCTCTGGTTTAACCAGAGTTTCCTCTTTGCCCAATATATCTTAATTTCCATGCCCAAAATATAGTTTGCAGCACCAAGATCCTTCATGTTGAATTTGGAGAACAGTTGGGTCTTCAAATCTTGGATAATTTCTTTGTCATTTCCAATCAACAACATATCATCCACATACAAGACCAAATAAATAACATGGTCACCAATTAATTTAAAATAAACACAGTGATCCTCCTTGCTTCTGGTGAAGCCAAGTCCTTGTATATAGGTATCAAATTTCTGATACCACATCCTTGGTGACTGTTTTAGCCCATACATAGACTTATTTAACCTGCATACTAGCTCTTTCTTCCCCTTCACAATAAAGCCTTCAGGTTGTTTCATGTAGATCTCCTCTTCTAGATCCCCGTGAAGAAATTTTGTCTTCACATCCATCTGTTCTACCTCAAAATAAAATGCAGCATCAATAGATAAAAGTAATCTAATAGAAGTAACTTTGGCAACAGGAGAAAAAAATCACCAAAGTCAATTCTCGACACCTGGGAATAACCTTTTGCTACCAATCGAGCTTTGTATTTCTCCACCTTTCCTTCTACATTCATCTTCTTCTTAAACACCCATTTTCTCCCAATGGGCTTCCTTCCAGCCGACAACTCCACGGATCCATGCCTCCCATTTTTATGCAAAGAGGATGCCATTTCATCAACCATGGCCTCCTTCCAGAGTTTTCCATCCTCTGAATCTACTGCCTCCCTGACAGTTCTGGGATCATCATCAGTTATAGTTAAAGAAAAATTTGAACAGAAAGCAGATGGACTATACCTTTCTAGTTGTCTTCTTTCCCGAGCCGATCTTCTCACAACTGGAGTTTGTGGCTCTTCCTCTTCTAAGTCTTCTTCTATTGTAGAGTCTGATTCATCCTCCTTTAGCTCAAACTCTATCTTCTCAGGTTCCTTTGGTAGGACTTCATGTTTAACAACATCTTTCACCTCTCTGAACACCACATCTTGGTTGTACACAACCTTCCTTGTTTCTGGGTTCCAAAGCTTGTAACCCTTTAAACCATCCTTATACCCAATAAAGATGCACCTTTCAGATTTATTGTCCAACTTGGTCCTTTTCTCCTGTGTAACATGTACATATGAATCACATCCAAATACCCTGAGATGTGAAAGAGAGGGTTTCTTACCAGTCTATACCTCATGTGGAGTCTTATCCTCCAACGCTGATGAAGGTGATATGTTAACCAAGTAACATGCAGTCTCCACTACCTCTGCCCAGAATTCTTGTCCTAACCTGATACCACTGAGCATGCTTCTTGCCTTTTCCATCAAAATTCTGTTCATTCTTTATCCAAATCTGTTTTGCTGAGGTGTGTATGGAGTAGTCTTCTGCCGTGCTATACCACACTTTTTACAGAACTCTTCAAATTCCTTCTCGCAGAACTCCCCACCATTATCTGTCCTCAGCACCTTTATCTTCTTCTCTATCTGGTTTTCCACCAGAGCTTTAAATTCTTTAAATCTGTCAAAGACTTCAGATTCCTTCCTCAAGAAATATATCCATGTATTCCCTAAGAAGTCATCTATGAATGAAACATAGTACACAGACTTACCCAGTGATGGAACCGACACAGGTCCAAACACATCACTGTGCACAAGCTCTAATATCTTGTTCGCCCTCTTAGCACTAGAAGGAAAGCTCACCCGATTCTGCTTCCCATATACACAATGTTCACAAAAATATAAATCCAGAGAGCTATTAGACATACGTTCTACCATACCATTTCCATGCAGTATCCGAAGACCCTTCTCTCCAATATGTCCAAGCCTTTGATGCTATAGCATGGTCTTTTCTCCAGAGACCGCTAGGCTTTCTACTCCACTTTCGAGAACCACAAAACTGTTGCACCCATCAATAACAGTGATGCCCTGAAGCTTGTATAGAGTTCCAATATGAACTCCCCACATTAATACCAGTGATCCCCGAACCATCTTACACTGTTTTTACACCTGCATCATCCATCTTGCTTACAGAAATCAGATTTATGGCCAATGCAGGAATGTGCAGAACATTAGGAAGTGTTCTAATCCTTCCACCATGCAACTTCAACTTGACTTTTCCACGTCCGACGATTCTGGCCTTCCTAACATCACCTAAGAGGACATCATCGCCATCATATTTCTCATACTCGCAGAACCACTCCCTATGGGGAGTGAAGTGAAAGGATGCACCCGATTCAATCAACCTTGACTCATGATCTACATGTGTATTTGAAGAAGAAGCCAAATACACATCCCCACCTTCATCCGATGTGGTTTTTGCCTCTACAGAAGGAGTATCATCAAATCCCTTTCCTTTCTTAGGAGCTTTAGATCTACAGTCATTTTTGTACTGCCCTTCCTTTCCACATTTCCAGCACACCTTTACAAACTTTCCAGGAGATTTAGATCTCCCTCTAGATTTAGATCTCCCACTCGAAACCTTATTCTTGTTTCTGTTCTGGGACCTTCCTCGTACAGATAAGGCATCTCCATTCTAACCCTCCATATTTCTCCATCTCATTTCCTCCGACAGCAAAGCTGAGATAATGTCATCAAAATTCAAGGTTGTTGTATTGCTACCTATTGCAATAACCAGACTGTCCCACGAGTCTAGTAGAGAACACAACAAACTGATGCACTTATCTTCATCTAAGTTTTTAATATCAACAGACGATAGCTGACTTACCACAGTATTGAAGGCGTTCAAATGCTCTATCACTGAGTCTCCATCCTTCATCCTCAGGTTATAAAACTTTTTCCGCAGGAACAATTTGTTCACCAGAGACATATATTGGTACAAATTCCCTAGCTTGTCCCACAAGGTCTTCGCCGTAGCTTCCCCAAATACATTCAACAATACTGAACTTGAGACACAAAATTGTATTGTGCTCTTTGCCTTACGATCCAGCTTCTTCCAGTATTCATCTGACATTGTCGTTGGTTTAGTACCTGGATCTACCGTGATCCACTGATCTTTATCGACCAGCAAATCCTCCATCTTGAACTTCCACAACTCAAAAATCTGACCATTAAATTTCTTGATCTCTATCTTCCCATCACTCGCCATCTTCTTTCACTGCAAGAATCGGTCCCGCAAATCTCCTACTGAACAGGGTATACCTCAGGCCTGATAAAAAAACCCCTCAGCAACAAAGGCGTCCCCTTGAAGCCAAAACTGCTCTGATACCAAATGTAGGTTTTAACCCTAAACATAAATTATCTGCAAACGAATCTTAAAAACAAAAAATAAATAGTTTCGAGAGCATAAAACATAAAACAGATAAGCACAGAGATTTTCCCTTGGATCCCAAATTGAAACGACCAACTTGATTTTTCATTATATTCCTTTTAGTGTTACAACACATATATATACATGCCGAAGCATACCTAAACCCCAAACCATTAACCCTGGATTAGAACATAACCGTAGTTCCCTTGACCAGATCTACAAAATACCAGGGGCCGAAAACCATCATGCCACAAAATTATGTGCAAACCCATGCACAAAACCATGGGCGGGTCTGCCCACCGAAAAATAAGAACCAAAAAAAATTTCTGGGGGGCTGCCTTGGACCTCGACAGGGGGGGCTACCACCCCCCCTATGACCCCCCTGATGTTGCGCCCAACGCAACATACAGGGGGGGCTATCGCCCCCCTGTTACCCCCCCACGCGTGATTAGTCATGGAAATAATATAACACAAACCCAACAAAAGTCCATCAAATAGAAAGAGCACATCAAGAGAGATCTTTAGCATTGGATCGACAACAGTTTCTTGGTACAGTAGGAAACAATGATCCATGACACTCAGTTCAACAGAAGTAGAATACATGGTAGCAAGTCAAGTAGCATGTGAGGTTATTTGGATGAGAAAGATCTTGATTGGTTTATTTGGTTCTCATATGGATCCGACAGTGATTCATCGTGATAATCAGAGTTGCATTAAACTCTCGATTAATCATGTGTTTTATGATAGGTCCAAGCATATAGATATCTGGTACCATCATCTTAGAGACTGTGTGCAAATAAGGATCATGGTTCTTCATTACATTCCCATGGAAGATCAGGATGTTGATATTCTGATGAAGGCGCTCACCAGGAGCACATTCGAATACCATAGAGACAGGATCAGGGTGAAGGATAATCCCTTTCTTGTTGAGAGGGAGTGTTGAGATTCAATAAGAAAATTTAGCATCCACACCTAGTGCATTCAACACGTGGTTGCATATAGCACCCAGACTAGGGTGGGGCCCACAGTGCTATTTTTGGGCACATGCCTATTTTGGTTATCTCTTAATTAAGATGGAAATTAAACTGTATCCTATTCTCAATGTTGACTTGAATCAGTTAACTGAAAGTGATAAATTTAGTTAGCTAGTGGATTTCGAGTTAGACGTAGTTGGCGAGGCATGCATAGTAATTCTAGTTGTAACAGATTTCGAAGTGCAGTGGTGCATGAGTTAGTGCAAGTTGTAAATAGTTTAACTCAGTTAAGTGAGTTAAAATTGGTTGTGCTTATTGTAACTGAATACACACTAGTGAGAGATCAAGTGAATTAAATATTAATTAAATCACAATCAGGGATCTCAAATGCAACTGAGGATTTACTATTATTAGCTGCATGCATGTCAGATCCAGTGGAGGCCCAGTTGAGTTCTAGGTGAAAGGGAAGTTGACAATCAGTTGTAGGATTATTGGCTTGCACACATGCAACCAAACACCCATTTGAGTTCCCATGATACTTGCACAGTCAAGGAAGACAAGAACTCCTATATTTTATGGATATTTACCATCAGGGATTGCGCAAGCAAGGAAGGTTGTCTGGAGGCTAAGAATTGGCTATGTGTTGGTCAGTTTTGCATATGACAGTGTGAGACAATTAGCTGAGTACTAGAGGGCTCTTGTGAGAAGAGTTTTGCATGTAGTTGTTTCAGTATCCATGCTTAATATACAATTGAAGATAGTGGGGTTTTTAGCTGTAATCTTTCCCCGGGAAAGTATATGTGTTGTGTGTGATTGACCTTTCTTCATGTTCATGTGATTAGCAATTGTGTTTTTAATTCCTCAAAATATTTGTAGAATCGATACAATATTTAACTTTAGTACATTGTTAGATCGGGTGAATCCAAGATATACATGCATGTTTTATAATTTCTACACATAGTGAGATTTATAGCTCCTCATAATTTTCCATGATAGACTCAGCCTGAAGGGGTGTGCCAAGTCAACTCAACTAATGGAAAAATTGAACCCACAATGTAATGGCAGAGGGCCAAAGACTTGGCAGAGGGAAACCTAAATTTTACAAATAAATTTTCACACAAAAAAAGCTAGGTTATAGGGAACTATTTTCTCTATAATCCTTTCAGAACTATGGATAAAATGGATTGTTCTAATGTTTAGTTCCCTTAAAATATGAATTCTGATTGGCGTGAATGGGGCTAATGGTTAACTTGTGAGATCAACTGAGTATTAAGACATCTATTATAGTCCTATTCTTTCTCCACCTATATGACATGAGTTTCTAAAGGATGAGACTAGATGATTTTGGTGAAACAAATATTCCTTGAACATGACACCTAAATTTAGTACAAATCCTAAGCAATGTAGCCCTTACTGCATGTTTCTTGAAGCAATTTATCAGAAAAACAATTGTAAAGGAAATCCTATTTTGTAAGGCCATTTTCTTTAGTCATGAAACACTTTCAGGCATAACATAGGTGCCAAAGTCATGGCCACATGTCCCGAACAATATGGATCTTTGTTCTTATAACCAAAAGTGGCTTATGTGTTTCTGTTGGTTCACACTATGGCTCAACCAGTCATTTGCACAGACCTAGTGAAAATTTTCTCGTTTTGGTTTAGACGGACAATTTAAGTTTGAGTTGCTGAAATATGGTGTGCTTGCAACATTTTCTTAGAGATACCATGACTTAGTTAAGACAAACACCAGGGCTACCATTGTTTCTATATGATTATACCCCTCATCAATTACATTGAATTTTTCAAACTGTGTACGTGATTTCTGGCTACTGCGTGCACTATGAGAAGGGATCATCTTGCTTGCTAACTTTAGTGTGACCAATGTTTATATAGGCTATCAAAGCACTTCAGAGTGACCTATATTTATATAGGTTTCCATTTCCAATATGTTGAAAGCTGATCTTTAACATTACTTCTTGCCTTAATTGCTAGAGATGAATTATCTTTCGAGGAGGTTTGAGTATGATCAATAATCATATTCAAGGTTTTTTCAAAGCTTCCATAAAGATTGGACCATAATGATCTAACCTTCAAATAATTTCTAAAATTTTTCCATAGCATGCTTCAAATATTGGCCATATTTACTATTCAATCAGAGATAAAATATATATAGGTATATAATATATGTACCTTGTTTTCTGCAAATAATATTTCAAAATAATTCCTCAACAAAACTTACCTCAATCCAGCTCCTCTTAGGATTACCAATGTTGACCTTTCACAGTGGTTTTTTCCTGAGATTACCATCTAGAAAATTAACCCAATATTTCCATTGTCAAATTCATATTAGGCATTAAAAAAAAAAAATCTCTCCCCAATCAAATGACACTTTGTCTTAGCTACTCTAATCACAAAAGGCCACAGGGATGATTCACAATAGGTCTGCCTAGAAACAAGTGTAAATACAAATTTCTACTTTGATGAATATGAATTCAAAGAGGAATGAATAGGCATGCTATAGATGTGATTAAGGAGGATTGAATGTATGTGCACAAATCTATGGTAGAAAGAGGGGTGAATGGCCTTCAAAACCCCAGTGAATAACAGGAACAAATTAAACATTAAACCCCCAAAAATATCCTTCAATATTTGTCCTGTAGTGCTTTAAACTCCACAATAATTGCTTTGGATGAGTGCACACAGTCTCGGGTTTGGTCTTTGTCAAATCCTTATAGAAGGAATAGAACTAGGCTTCAGATTGAACTCATTTTAGTCCTTCAAGAGTGCCTGAAACAATGCACAATTTACCCTTCAAATATACTCATAAAGGTGCGAAATATGCCTTAGAAATATACTCTCAATTATAGGTGTGAAATATGTCTTAGAAAGGGTGTCCCAAAATTGCTTTAGAATAGGTCGAAGCTACTCATAAAATGATTATAAAATCCTTAGCGAAGAGCTTTAATCAAACAGAAATTTAAACCCCAAAAATCTTTAGAGATGTCTCAAAAATTTGACCTTCTGCTTTAGAAACCTTTGTGTAAGTTGTTAAGATGAATACCATCAAATTGGTATTAGATATGCACACTCAGTTTGAATGAGGTATTCACAAGATGGATGTCAAAATTTCCTTTGTAAATGGATATTTGGAAGAGAAAGCATATATGTAGCAGCCCCAAGCAAGAATTTAAAGCCTGGTATGCAAAAATTGTTGACCACTTGAAAGCAAATGCATGTAAAAGCATCCCGTCATATATATATATATATATATATATATATATATATATATATATATATATATATATATATATATATATATATATATATGACGGGATGCTTTTACATGCATTTTCTTTCAAGTGGTCAACAATTTTTGCATACCAGAATGACACTTTGAATGTGCTTGTGTATTTCCATTAGCTCATCCTTATAAGGAACATGATAAGAGAGATTGAGGAACTAAATGATTAGTTATATAAAGTTTTTGTGACAACAAATTTAGGCCTACTTCATTAATGTTTAGAAGAAGAAAATGGGAAAATAATAACAACAATTATATGTCCTAAATTAAACTTAATCAAAAGATTTACCACATCCAAGAGATATTGGACTCTCATCTTGCTAATGACTCAACCATTTCCCTTAGTTAATAAATCATTATTTTGTGAGCACTTTAGAATGTTTATTATTTCCTCAGCTGTCAAGGTAAGTGACCATAAAAGAAAATTTAGGAATGTTGTTTCTCAATCTATCACATAGTGGTTTAATCCTAATTGGAAAGACTCATGTTAGAACTAAGGTTTATGCTAAGGATATGTCGGATCAAAGCACTTGCTCTCATCAAGTTGTGGGATGTGTTTCAAAAAATGGGGGGCTTGTGGGCACCACTTCCCAAAAAGAAAGATATCCCTGCTTAATATTTTTTATTTTTTACTTTTTAGCTTCATTGCTTTCGGTATATTTCATTGAGTTGTCTTTGAAAACACATTTTTCTTTATGATCAAGCTATTATGTAGGACAGACAGATTATTTTAGATTTGGTTAATTGTCTTTTATTCCTAACAGACTGCAGTTGGTCCTAACAATATATGAAATGCAATAGCAGATTGGATAACTTTTAGGTGTGAAAAACAAACTTGGATTTCCTTGTTTTCTCTTTTCAAGACATGAAATGTGCATATCTGAAGAGTGAGACGTGCTCCAAGTTGGAAGGCCACCACATATCTGCAGGTTCTACAAGATACTTCCTCAACAAACAAAACCAACCATATCCTAAAACTTGAGGGGACATAAATTTTTTAAGCAGATTAATATTTCAAATCACAAAATCAGTACTCTCTATTCCTTGCAATGATGATAATGATAACTAGGTCACAAGGATAAAGATGTTAAAACCTATGTCTTTACAAATCAGTAAAAAATGGAATTCAATTGACTGATGAGAGTGATCAGAGACTTCATCCCAAGCAAAAGGTATGGTTGTGTTCTTGCTCTACACAGCCTGTTCAATAGATTGGGACAAAGCCTCCACTTGTTATCATGTTCGGGATCAAGCTTTCCATATGCTATGATCACACCACCACAAATTTATTCTCTATAACACATTTTCAAATAGACTCAAATCCACTTGATCAAATACTCTACAAACCAAATTCATTTAAAACAACATGAATTAGGAGGATGCATATTTTCTTACCTGTGTTGTGAGCACGCTGATGAGAGGTGCAATAAAGCTAACATTTTGCTTGTAAAACGATTTCATGACATTGATTGTCCTAACTAAATATTCATCTCCACCACCATAAGTGATGCACGATTTAGAAAATATGGTTATGAGAACATACTCTTTCATGTTGAAGGGGCCTAGATTCACACTCCACTCCCACCCAAAATAGGTACCCATAATTTCTTAGTTGGGAGAGTGGCTGCCATGAATTTCCTAATGGCCAACACCAAAATCTGGGCTAAAATGATAGATATGGTGAGGGTTTGGGTTCTTTAGGAGAATAATGTGTTCACAAACATGAGCAGTACACATGACATGCATCCTAGAACCCACAAACGAAATGTAAAGATGGGCAAAGATGGATCATCAGTCACAAGTACCACCAATGTTCATGGGGTTCACTGTAATGTTAAATCCTAGTGATCTGGTATTTGTAGTGCTTGGTGTTCTAAGGATTCCTAGCTATGCCGCTTTAGCAATTTAGTCTGTGTGAGAATTTATGTTCTCAATCCTATTGATGATTCATTAGCCGTTCACTGGATTTTGGAGTCTAGAGAATTCAGGACCGGGTCACAACAATTGAACATATTATCTATGGAGCATTCAAGCATGTCTGTTTCAAGTTTTTTGAGTGACGATGTTGATGATTTTTTAGTTGGTGCAAGTCAAAGTCCTCTTCAAGCAACAATGTAATTGTTGATAAGGATTCATTCTCACACATTAAATTGAGGAGCCAGTTCTAAAATAATTGTAGGAAACAATAAGGTTCTGGAGGCTCCTTATTGAGAAAATGACATCAGGAATGGAACCAAAAAATTCATTGTGAACCAAAATTAGTTGCTCAATGTTACCAGGACAACCAAGATATAATGGAACCTGGCCTCCTATGTGATTAATGCTCACATCGAGCTGATCCAACATCCTTGTTTCCTCTGGAAAGAATTCAGACAGTGAATTGTTGAGAAACAACACCTCTTTCAACCTCTGAGCCATGTTTCCAACACTGTTAGGAATGCTTCTAGTTATCTTGTTATTATAAAAGTTCACCATAGATACTGGAGAGTTTCCCATGTTTTCTATAATTTCTTATCTTCAAAATAGTTGTTTTAAAAAAAAACAACATCCATCTACTTCTTGTTGAAGAGCTCTGCAAGAATATAACCTATAAATAAATTGAATCTTAGATTCAAAAACACCAAAATTTGTAGTTCCAGAACCATAGTAGGTTAATTCCCTAAGATTTGGTTGTTACACACATCCAACTTTGCTAAAAGAGTGAGACTCTTGAAGCTAAGAGGAATGACCCCACTTAAACGATTGGTATTGAGATGGAAGAGAGAAATATCAGTGATAATTATGAGATCCTCGATCAAGAAGCCTGTAAGAAATCCATGATTCAATTCAATCTTGACAACAACTCTGTCACATGATTTTTCTAAGGCAGGTGCATAGAAGACCACAGTGTAATTGCAAACTATTCCCCAAATTTGCTTGGACTGCGAACTGCTGATGTGATTTATGCACCCCCTTTTTTGTGATTTTTTTTCCTTGTGAATCATGATGCCTTCTACATTATAGTTACTGAAAAACAATTTGAGATATTCATTTTTATAAAATAAATTACATTATGGTGATGACAATGTGCGTAACCTTCCAGAAGATCAATGCTATTTTTAATTTCAGTGATCAACAAACCTCTGTGTGTGAGATCTATTTGTTTCTTTTCATTTCATTAGTTGTAATATGAAGTTTGTTGTCTATTGTCTTGTTTTCAAAGAATTTGTGTGTTTTTATATTAATCTGTGTTTTTATATTTCTTGTTTTGTTGATTGATTATGATTTGTAGGTATAAAATGCAACCTCTTGGTCACCCAAAAAAGGGTCTAAAACAACGTTCACTTGCCGATGCATTTGGTATCTCTCAATGCTCTAATCAACTACACATTTATGAAAATGAAGTATATGTTCATGTAGATGAGGACCATGAATTAGATAGTGAAGAACTTCTTAAAGAGGAACCAACATCCAAGAGGTAAAAAAAAACATTCAAGTCCACATGGAAGATGAGATTCCCATGTGTTTATGTTGTAAAATATTGTAATGGTGTTGAAAGGATATAATGTTCATGGTGTGTAAAATTTAAAATGGAAACTCCATTTTCTAAATATGGAAGCACAACTCTTCAAGTTAGTGCTTTAAACATCCATGCAACATCATAGGTTCATAAATTTTCTTTGCAACTTTTAGAGGGAGAAATAAAACGGAGTACTCTTCCAATTACAAAACATGTAGAGCTAATGGTTGATGCTCAGAAAGAGATAATTATATCAGTTATTGAGAACATTTATTTTGTTGCAATACATGATTTACCTTTGGAATTATATAAGTCAATTTGTGACTTGAACAGGTATAAAAACACTCTTCACCTGCCTTTAACAGATGAATACTCAGCATATACATATACAACATCTGGAAAAGAATTATTAGAAGCTGCTAGGGAGGTATATTGGAGAAAACTAAAAGATGAGATTTTCCAAACCCATATTACTCACTTTTAGTTGATGAAAGAATTGATCGGACTATGGTGCAACATTTGATTGTTTATATTACATATTTGACAAATGAATGAAGAGGTCCATGTGCTACAAAATTCATACACTTGCTACATATTAAGGATCGAACATCACAATCTATGTGTGATGTTGTGACATCACTTTTAGTAGACATGAATCTATCCATGAAAAAGTTAGTTGGATTTTGATCTGATGGAGCATCATCCATGAGGGCTATTCGTGAAGGTTTATCTACTAATATTCATTGACATGCCCCTCATTTATTAGATATCCATTGTATAGGTCATCGAGAAGCATTAGCAGCAAATGATGGTTCATCATATTTTGAAGAGTTGTAAGCTATTGATAAGTTTGCAAACAAGATCTATTCATGGTTATGGAAATCTACCAAAAGACATGGAGAATTGAAAGAGAAAATGGAGTCAGTTCAAATCACCAGGCTAGAAGTGTTACAAATTCATCATATTAGATGGATTTCTAGAGGATAGGTCATGGAAAGACTCGTTAAGCTCATGATTTCTTTCTTAAGAGACTGGGAGTTAGTGGAGAAAAAAATGTATGAGATGGCTACAATATTTAAAGTTCAATTTTGCATCCACTTACTTGCAGATTTGTTTATGGAGTTAAATAGCCTGAATCAAAATTTTCAAGGTGATCATGTTGACATTACATCTATTGGAATGAATTTGGATATCACTATTATCTTGCTTCATAAGAAATTTCTATGAGGCACATTTGGGGCAGGTGAGATGCACACATAATCTTTTTTAAGTAAAACACAACAAGGAACTCTTGAGTTTACAGATTGCACAGGTTTAGTACATGTACATGAATTGAGGTTTGAGAATTTGAAAAAGTCACAAATATCAGGGACACTAGATGACTACATTATGTTGGGAAAATCTTTTGTAATAAAGGTGATTGACTCTCTAAATGCAAGGTTCACATATTTTCCTATTTTCAATGCAGCTAAGTTTTTTAGTCCTCATAATTATTATGAGGATATGGATGATAGAGACTCTCAAACAAGAAGATGGTTGACATGTTTATGTGAAAAATTTAGTGTTGGAGGCTTTCTTGTTGTGGACAGCATTAAATGTATGGGTGAAATGGATGAATTTATATGTACTATTTATAAATCTTACCCAAAAAATCATATGTTTGGAGCGTGGGATCTATGTGGAGGTGAAATTGAATGGTTTGAAAGATTTCCATGCTTAATGCAGCTATAGCAAGCAATTATTGTTATTCCAACTAGTACAATAGTATGTGAAATAGGCTTTTCAAAATTAAATCAAATAAAAAATGATGGTAGATCAAAACTTTCTTTAAAAACATTGGATATGTTAATGTTCCTCTCTCTCAGTGCACCTCATGCTCTAAACGAGGTAGATTGGAATGCTATTTATGATGAATCGAAAGAGATGAAAACTTGAAAACCTCTTACACTATCAGAATAGATTGAAAGAACTAGTAAGTTTCAGTGTTTATTACCATCATTGTCTTACTCTATCGAGCACTTAAAAGAACAATTTTGGTAAGTGAATTTTTTTTAGTTTTATACCATTTGGATTTTACTTTCTATTTTATAATATCTTTCAAGTTTTATTATGTTTTACCAATAAAATATTGAATTTAATCATTGCAGGATATCACACAGCATATGTTAAGCTAGAGGACCACAACTGTCAAAGGTTTATAACTGAAAGAAGAAGCTACCTTGGATCAATTTTGTGGCCAAGTCAAGGGACTATTGTTCCAATTATTTGAGATGTGCAATTATTGGAAGTATTAACATTCCAAAAGAGTTTTAATAGACATTAGAACAATGATTTGGTCAAATCTGAAATTTATAAGCTAGAATTTCATTGATACCTCTTATATAAGATAAGACATTATTTTTAATTTTATAAATAAGACCTTTCATGTACTTTTAATAAAAGTATTTATGTTTTGTCATATTTTTTCTTATTTCAATTTAATTAAGATGTATTGATTTCTATATGTTTATTTTTGGTTCCTATTTTAAATTCATAAGAGTGAAAAAATATTATGGGATGTGATTATATTTTAGAAATTTTTTAGAGCTAAAAAGGGCCCATCAGGGCTTGGCAGAAGCTCAAGATATCTTGAAATTGATTTGCCAATTTTTCCTCCACTTTTGGAGTCTCCTTGTATCCCCACCAATGTTGGGGGTGCAATATCTTCTGAAAGTGAATCAACAGCATCTTCCATGGATCAACGACAACATGTGACTTGCTTCTCCACACCAAGTTACACCAACAATAACCAAGGTTTTGGGATGCCCCCTAATCAGGTTCAAAAAACCTGGGTTCCATTTCTTCTGAAATGCTATATTTCACATTTCTACAAAATATGATAATGGGTATGAATGCCATGTGTGAGGCCTACTCTATGGGTATTCAATTGTACAATCTCTCTACCACATTGAATAAGAGATATAATCAATATGACATTATTTTGCTTGCTCTGGACCTCAATTATGGATACTCTTCTCCAATTTTTCTATTTTGGAAATTAAATATGAGGAGAAGCTTTCTTCCCAAAGTAAAACCATAGGGTACATTGCATCCAACCACAAGAAAAATCCAAAATTTGACATCTATTATGAATGGTGAATGTCGAAATCTAAAACTTTTTTATATCAATATCAAAAAATTTCTCGTGTTACCTTTCAAAATGACACTTGATCCTATACAACATCATGCACTTGACTTCAAAATTCATATTCAAATTTTGCTAGGCAATGCTTGTAAAATTTCAAATACTTATGTTGTTTTAAACCATTATCTTTCAAAATTTCATGTCTTGGATGCTGAAAATGAGAAAAAGACTTTGGTATGAAACCAACTAGTGAATAATTTCCAGCAAAACGACCACTCCCAAGACATGATTTAGAAGTAGAACATATGTACTGAAATATCCCAAAATGGGGATGCAGCAATACTTGAACACAATAATGAAAGAGCAATGATACATCAACACATAAAATTTAAGAAGAACCATATAGCCATCATATTGATTTCATAGCAGCAAATAGATACAATATCTTGAGGAAATAATCACTCAAGCTAGGAAACACAAGCCTCAAGAGAACATGTATAAGAAATTTAAGAAAACTGCTATATAGAAAATGCCCAAGGCTATGACAGCTCAGTTTTATTGAGGATAACTGCTGCTGGAATATGTTAATACATGGATCTACAATGATATAGCTCATACAATGTTGGGAGTGAAGATATAAGCTCCCAAACACAATTTCAAGACAATCCTAGAAGGATTTCCTAAAATATACAAAAATGGAAAAATGTTGGAGTTGCAGTCCTAAGACTGAGTAGCAGCTGCAACTCGAGAACTGGATGGATATGGCTAAATATGATGCACAGGCTGAACAAGCCTCCTCTAATGGATCTTCCAAGTGAAAGTATGATCCTAACATTGTAGATCTCACCTTCCAAACAATCTGCAAACCCTTACTGCAAATGCACACTGAAAATAACGCAGTCAAGGAGAGGGATTGTGCTGTAGGAGATAGAAAATGTATTGGTGAAGTGCCAAGATCCAAAATCAGCTCAAGCATCCTCCTCACTGATCTCCCAAAGGAAGGAAAGCTTCCTCCTTTGAAAAACAAGCTCCGGAAGTGGTGTTGTGGAACCTCCACTGCAACACCCTGTAACACAACGTTATACTTCAGCAAAAATAACGTTGTAGCTGAAGGAGGTGGCTTGGCCTTAAGCCTAAATTTGGAGAAATTATGTACAATATCCCTAAATAGGCCTCTCTTGAAAGGAGAAGGAATTCCTAAACAGGAATGCCTTGTGCTAAATAGCACAACAATCTCAACTAAATAGTTGAAGAAAGCACAATAGTCTGGCAGACCACAATATCAATAATCCATAACATGTCTTGCTATGGCTGCCTTGCCCTCCTTCTATACAAGTGGAAGCCTTCTCATCTTGGGTCCCACTCATTAGGGTTTCCTCCACCAAGGAATCTTCCTCCCACTATCTCTGCATTGTCTCTAAATATGATCTACACCTCCTATCCCAACGCTGTTGACTTGGTCAAACTTGACCTTGTCCACATGAAAATGCCTCTTTTCACACATGACGGTGTGAAATACAGCTCCTATGATGGTCCCTTTTCGCACTATGAGGGATTTAATTCATATTTATGAAATTTATGGGCCTCCTCACCCATTTATTGATCTCCTATGTGCAAACAACAAAAATCAATATTCCAATTAGATACATGTTAATTTTGGAATATTACAGTCCTCCCCTCCCAAATGTTGCTTGTCCTCAAGCAACTGCAAGGATAGAACTGAGAAGTCTCCCCTCCTCCTATAGCATCTACATATGATATTCTCCTCCAAGGAATGAGATGTTGTCTCATCAATAAATCTCCATATTTCCCCTCCCAAGCATGCAAGCTAGCTGAACAACTATCATCATGAACAAGTAGAGTACTCAAGGAGGAAATAAGGTTCTGTCTAGAGGTCCCTTTGAGGAATGGGATCTGAAATGTATTGGGAATCATCATTCCCATGTGTATCCTCCATCCCCAAGCAATCATCCATACAAAGTGAGTTACCTCCCAACATGGCACCTCCTGAAAATGCTCCTCCACCTTTGGCTCCTGCAAAGTAGGTGGGCTGAAAATATGAACATGGTAGACAAAGTAGCCTACCCCACGGTGTCCTCCTCTCCACTTAGGATAAGTGTAGAGTGTCTGTTGATCTTGGGCTGCCATAATATTGCCCTCAAGTGGCAAGATGAAGACTAGATCTCCAAAGATCTCCCCTCCAACATTATAAATCATGTTGGCTTAAACCATCCCATATGTGATGGATAGGAAATCATCACCATATGGAATCAAATAAATCCCATGCCCCACCTCATAAGGAAACAGCTTTTTTACTATAGTGGCCATATCTCCTCCCATGCTCCCATTAGAACATGTAATGCAAAAAGTGTGGGAATCCTCTTCCCTAAAGGACACATCCAACCAATGTGTCTCTCCCCCAATCATGCTCCCAATAAAAATAAGAACAACAACAACATAGGGAACTACAATGAGAATCATACTTGCTGCCATATGTAGCAAGGGAGAAGGACAATGGTCCCTCAAATGCAACCAATGCAGTTTGACTCTCAACTACAACAGAAAATGAAATGATGGGTGGCCTCCCCACCACTTGCTTACTACCCAAATCTCCTCACAAGTTTGGAGAAAGTGTAGGGTGTATGGTGCCAAATGAGCAGGCTATGTAAAAGATACAATATCCCCAAATCCTCCTAGGGAGTGGCCATCACCAATACTGTTTATGGCCTCAAGTAGACCATTAAGTCTAGAAGGAAGAATGCTCCTTCCTTGAACAATATCCTGCACATATATGGTTAAGGGTTGCACATATACATTATGCAAATCATTATGCAAACAAAAGGTACCCTTACCATATTTTTTTCCCATGCAAATGGAGTGGCTCATAGATGAGTGTCCTCTCATCCTCAAAGAGAAAAGAGGTGGATGTGATAACTCTTCCAAAAATTTATGTATCTCCTCCATCTCCATATGATCCATTCATATCCTCAAATGATGATATATCTCTTCCTCAAAGCCTTCCCAAAAGTACCCCTCCATGATGGTGTGGTATGCTCTCATACAATAAGTGTGGTTGAAAAGGAAATCTTCATGAGCTGTTTGTAGTAATTTCCCCTTGAGCTTGGAAGCTATAGGTAAGAAAATCCTACCATGATAGTAGATGACCTCATCTCTGACTGAGTATCCCTCCTTATGAAATTGGCCATCCAATATCATACAACTAGAAAGATCCTTGGAATAATCCACCAATAGCTGGGATTTCCAATATGGATCTATCCTCCATAGTGACAGCGCTGATGATATATCACAAAGAACATATGTCATATGGATGTCCTCGTCTTTGACATCTCCCATGCCAAATATGCAAGTTGGAAGGCTGCTATCCTTCCCCTGTTGCTCCTGCCACAACGCAGAATATGAAATTAGAGTAGGTAATGATGATGTTGAGAGAATGCTCCATCTCTCCTTGAGTCTACCCAAGACTCCTAGCACTATACCAAGCTCTCCCAAGGTCTCCACTCCTCTGAAATCAATGAGTAATGCCTCCAATTGTGAAGCATCCCTCATCATATTTTGATCTATTGGTCTCCCTGGTGAAATGCCTCCATGCAATGAGACATCATCATAAAGGGTAAACTGCATATATGGATGGACAGACTTGTCCTTGCCCTCACTGCACAAACCAATCTCCCTCTTAGGTGCATAAACCTCCTAAAATAGATATGGTTGTGTGATCCTCATCACATGATGTTTATCATCCTCCCTATCTCCTCCTTTTATCTCCATAGTTGCACACCCTTTCACCAATGGCACATGTAGATCATGAGTTGTGAATTGATCTCCATATATGAGATCTTAGGGTATTCCTTACAATACTGCAATAATCCCTCTTGTTGGAGCAAGATATCCCTCTTCCTCTGCATGAGGTGCTAGATAAAATCTAGACATGACAGTGTTGTTGCCCTCATCCCATCAATATGTATGGGCAACCTCCCAATGATTGGATCCTCTTTTGAAATAGGGATCTCCATACCTTCTTGCTCAAGAGTATGAGGTAGAGGTCTTTCCTATAGCAAGGTATTTTGCAAGATATCAGCCTCCTCAATGGTTTTATGAAGTGGAGTTGAGTTTATGGTTTATTCCCTCACCTGCAAGGTTTTTGTTTGCTTAGGTTTGTTTAGCTCCACCACATGTGTTTCAAAACATTTTCCATCAAATATTTCCACTAATGTCTTAGTGAACCTAGCATAAGAATAAGTATTTTCATTCTTCAAATAAAAAGACTCGAATATCCACCATGCATAGGCCTTACCTCCAAAATGTAGCGCTGCAACTTTGATGGCTTCATCTTCAGAAATTTGGTGCTGCTGCAAATAGGTGTCTAGCTCCTCCACCCAAGCTCTAGCTGAACATGTAGGTGAACCATCAAAAGTAGATAGAAGAAATCTACCCATATCATGTTGCTTGATTCTCTTCACCTTGATCTTGAAAAACTCTGGAAAATTGATATGATCTCTAAACTTCTGAGTTTGAGATTCATACTCTTGCAGAAAATCACTAAGAGTTTCCCTCATAGTCATTCCTTCTTCTTCCATTTCTCTCATGGAAAAAATGGGCATAGGACTACGTTGTGCATCATAGTGTATGGCTGCATGCTCACACTCATCATATGAAAATCTAGATTTTGATTCAGATCCAAACTCTCTTGGAGATTCTATATACATCTCCCTTCTCATCTTCTTGAGATATCCATGAACGCTCCGCAAAGTTTGAGAAAGAAACTTTGGAAGTCTCTCCTCTTTTCTTCCTCCAAAGAATGGAGTATTCTTTTTGTCTCTTCTGCTCATATTTTATTCTTCTTGTCTTCTTGATAGAATATTGGCTGAGATTCCTGAGGCTGAGCCAAGATTATGCTCTGATACCACTATAATATCCCAAAATGGGGATGCAGCAATACTTGAACACAATAATTGTTAGGTAAACTTGACTCGGGATAGAGTCAATTTTGACTAGGATAAATAGTAGTGGTTCTGGGGCATATGGTATTGTGCACCCATGGTTTTCAGCCCATGGTATTGCATGTAATGGAGCCTATAAAAGGCTGGGAATACTTCATTGTAACGTAGGCCTGGAGGTGAGCAGTGAAGGCTTACTTGACCAGATTGGCCAGGGTTTTGGCCAATGCTTAATGAAATTTCATTGGTTGGGTTTTGCCCCAGATTTGGGGTTTTCCCGAATAAACATTTATGTTTATGTTTATGATTTTTTGCTGGCTTTTTATGTTTATTCCTCTCAATAAATTGTTTATTATTTCTACGGTAATTTCTAACAACTGGTATCAGAGCCGAAGGTCAATTTGGCTGATAAACTCAAAGGAAAGAAGGGTTACTAGTTTGAGTGGGAGCAATGGTGGAAGATGGTAAGTTTAGGGTCAAGAAATTTAATGGCCAAAACTTTCCTATGTGGAAGATGCAGATGGAATATTATTTGTATCAGAAAGATCTGTACCTACCATTGAGCAGAAAAATAAAGAAGTCGATGACTATGACAGACACAGAATGGGAGATTATCGATAGAAAGGCACTTGGAACAGTACGATTGTGCCTCGCATAATCGGTAGCCTTCAATATTTCGAAGGAAACAACAACAGAGGGTTTGATTAAGGCATTGGCGAAATTATATGAAAAACCCTCGACCTTAAACAAGGTATTTCTTATGAAACGTTTATTTAATATGAAGGTGTCGGAAGGTGGATCTGTTGCAGACCATTTAAATGTTTTTAATATAGCTACCAGTCAGTTAAGTTCTAGGGGGGTAAACTTTGATGATGAAGTTAGGGCTTTGTTGTTTCTGTGCTCATTGCCAGAAAGTTGGAATGGTTTACTTATGGCCATTAGTAACTTTGTCTCTGGATCTAGTACTTTAAATTTTGATGATGTTGTTGGTGCTATCCTTAGTGAGGAAATGCAACGGAAAAGCTCTGGTGAGACATCGGGTAATTCTTTGAGTGTGGAGTTTAGGGGAAGAAGAATGGAAAGAGGAAAGAGCTCAGGATATCACAGTAAATCAAGTAAAGGCAGATCCAAGTCCAGATCAGGGATAGTGTGCTGGAAATGCGGAAACAAAGGACACTTGAAGAAAGACTGTAGATCTCGTAAGGGAAAAGAAGGAGATGCACAACAAGAAAACAATCCTGAAGAAAATGTGACAGGTGATGTGTTACAAGATGCTTTGATTATTTCTTTCGAAAATGTTACTGATTCTTAGGTATTAGATTCAGGGGCCTCATTCCATGCCACACCTGATAAGAAATATTTCATGACTATGTTCAAAGAGATTTTGGACAAGTCCATTTAGGTGATGATAAAACCTGTAAAATTGTTGGAATGGGTGAGTATCTTATAAAACAACAGAATGGAAACCAATGGCTATTAAAGGAGGTAAGGCATGTTTCTGAAGTAAAATCTGATTTCAACAGGGTAGTTAAGCAGTGAAGGTTGTGTGACAACTTTCACAGATAAAACTTGGAAGGTCACCAAAGGAGCCCTGGTAATAGCAAAAGGCGAAAAGGTTGGTACATTGTATTTATGCAATGGTATTTCTAACTCTGTTAATGCTTTAACTTCCAAAGGAGCAGATGCAACATTATGGCATCATAGGCTCGGAAACATGAGTGAGAAGGGGATGAAGATTCTTCACTCAAGGAATTTGTTGCCGGATTTGAAGAATATTGATTTGCATTTCTATGAGAATTGCATTTATGGAAAACAAAAGAGAGTGAGATTTCTCAGATTTGGGAAAGAAAAGAAGAGTGAAAAATTAGAGCTTGTGCATACAGATGTATTAGGACCTGCTCATGTATCATCTCTCGGCGGCTCTCGTTATTATGTTACCTTTATTGATGATGCAACTAGAAAAACTTGGATTTATTGTGTTCAGAATAAATCTGATGTATTTGATACTTTCAAGAAATGGAAAGCTTTGGTGGTTCAAACATTTCTCTACAAGGATATGTTGATGAAGATATGGCAGGTGATAGAGATAACAGGAGGAGCACTACAACATATGTATTTAGTTTAGGTGGAACAACTATCAGTTGGGTTTCAAAAATCCAAAGTGTTGTTTCACTTTCAACAACAGAAGCAAAGTATGTTGGTGCTATAGAGGCTAGTAAAGAAATGATTTGGTTACAAAGGTTTATGGATGAATTGGGTAAGAAACATGATATGGGCATGTTATACAATGATATCCAAAGTGCCACTCATCTTGCAAAGAACTCATCATTTCATTCCAGGACTAAACACATACAACTCAAGTACCATTTCATACGGTCAATATTGGAAGATGGACATTTGAAGCTGGAAAAGGTACACACTAGCTAGAATCCTGCAGATATGCTAACAAAAGTTGTAGCTAGGGAGAAACTGAGAATATGCTTAGTTTCAATTGGTATTCAAGAATGACGATGAAGATGAAAAACAAATAGGTCCAAAGAGGAGTCATTGTCCAGCAAATGAAGCAGCGATGGAGTTACTACAATTAGTCTCCAAGTGGGAGATTGTTGGGTGTGGAGCCTGATTTTCATCCTCATTCAAAGATCCTTGTTTTGGCTGGATGTATGCCCCAGGAAAAATATACACCCTGCAGCGGGGGGTTGCGGGGGGAACT
Source organism: Pinus albicaulis (assembly GCA_034641835.2). NCBI lineage: Eukaryota > Viridiplantae > Streptophyta > Pinopsida > Pinales > Pinaceae > Pinus > Pinus albicaulis. Next base: position 113,874,684 of record CM076584.1, on the reverse strand, counting down.
TGTCCCCCCCGCAGGATCAGGGGGGGTTGACCCCCTGGCTGGGGGGTTTGAGGGCCAGCGGTCCCCCAGCGGGGGTTTCAGAGGCAGCACCCCCGAAGCTAAAAAAAACATATGTAAATTTTCCTTGTAAAAGTATAGTAATTTCTAGTCAATCTGGGTCATTCATTAGGCGCATAATCTGACGGTAGAAGTTATGTTTAGTTTAGGGTTTTTTGCCATAGAAGGCAACCGCTTGCTTGTATGAGGGTATTGTATTGCGATTGTGTATTGTATGTGCATTCTCAGAGCGAGAAACAGATAGGGAGACTGTGAGAGAGAACATGGGATATTATAGTGGATCTACTGTAGGTTGTGTCTCTTCCTTTTGCTGGATAATAGAGAAGTGATACATCAACACACAAAATGTAAGAAGAACCATATAGCCATCATATATTAATGTCATAGCATCAAATATATACAAGTTCTTGAGGAAATAATCACTCAAGCTAGGCAACACAAGCCTCGAGAGAACATGTACAAGAAATTGAAGAACACTGCTATACAGAAAATGCCCAAGGCTGTGACAGCGCAGTTTTATTGAGGATAACTGCTGCTGGAATATGTCAATACATGGATCTACAACGATATAGCTCATACAATGTTGGGAGTGAAGATCTAAGCTCCCAAACACAATTTCAAGACAATCTTAGAAGGATTTCCTAAGACTGAGTAGCAGCTGCAACTCAAGAGCTGGATGGAGATGGCTGAAGATGATGCGCAGGCTGAATAAGGCTCCTCCAATGGATCTTCCAAGTGAAAGGCTGACCCTAACACTGAATATCTCACCCTCCAAACAATCTGTAAATCCTTACTGCAAATGCACACTGAAAATAACGCAGTCAAGGAGAGGGATTGAATTGTAGGAGATAGAAAATGTATTGGCCAAGTGCCAAGATCTGAAATTAGCTCAAGAGTCCTCCTCACTGATCTCCCAAAGGAAGGAAAGCTTCCTCCTCTGGAAAAAAAAGCTCTGGAAGTGGTGTTGTGCAACCTCCACTGCAACACCCTGCAACAAAAGGTTATACTTTAGCATAAATAACGTTGTAGCTGAAGGAGGTGGCTTGGCCTTAAGCCTGAATGTGGAGAAATGAAGTACACGATCCTTTAAGAAGCCCCTCTTGAAAGGAAAAGGAATTCCTAAATAGGAATGCCTTGTGCTAAACAACACATCAATCTCAACTAAACAGTTGAAGAAAACACAATAGTCTTGTAGATCACAATATCAATAATCCATAACATGTATTGCTATGGTTGCCTTGCCCTCCTTTTATACAAGTGGAACCCTTCTCATCTTGGGTCCCACTCATTAGGGTTTCCTACACCAAGGAATCTTCTTCCCACTATCTCTGTGCTGTCTCTAAATATGATCTCCACCTCCTATCCCAGCGATGTTGACTTGGTCAAACTTGACCTTGTCCACATGCAAATGCCTCTTTTCATACATGAGGGTGTGATATCCAATTCCTATGATGAACCCTTTTCACACTATGAGGGATTTTATTCATATTTCTGAAATGTATGGGCCTCCTCACCCATTTATTCATCTCCTATGTGAAAACAACAAAAATCAATATTCCAATAAGCTGCATGCTAATTTTAGAATATTACATGTACTTATGAAGCATAGAGAGATATCCTTGATGCATTGTCAATGTTTGGCTAGGGTTATTTTTGGAGAAAATGACTCCTTATTCCTAGAATGGTAATCTTCAATACGATTAAATGCCAGAGAAGAGAGATCATCATGTGACATAAACCTATTAACAAAAGTGAACAGGGAATGATGATTTATAATATATGGCATACTAAGTTGTTAGTGATTTTGACTATTGGTCTTTAACATTTAAAAATGTTAAATGCCAAACTTACAACATCATGGTTTGGCATCATGAGCTTGACTAATTTTCCACCATGTTGATAATTTCATTGTTGTATTCATATCTATAAACAACGTTTCAAATAAAAAAAAAGTTCTATAAGAAAAATCCAGAACTCCAGGCTGTTGCTCCTTTTCAGACAAAGTCAAAACTACATTACACAATCTGACACATCAGAATTCTTCTGGGGGGAAATTTTCATTCAATATTTTGACATATGTCAAAGCTTTTGAATTCTGTAATAGTGTCCTCTTCAAAAAAACAGTCAATTTCCTTTTTCCTTTTGTTGTGCTTCTCATGAGTCATGACCATTTATGGAAGTGTCTCAATACAATTTTTTGATAAATATTGTATCCACTCTAAGAGAAAAAATACTATCTCTTTCTCAATAGGATATCACAATCCAGGAAAAGCAACATCTAGTGGACTTAGATGTGGAATATCTACCGCTCCAAGCAAAATTATGATGAACAACTTAAGATCATCTTTCCCTTTTTAACGCACTAGCACAAAGAGGTAGTTTCATGTAAGCACTTGATAGGGCCACTAATTCACATTGAGCCCATAATTGAAAATCCGCAATTATGTGATTTACTGGAACTGAATAGGAAGAATGCATGGATAGTTTGTCCAATACCAATTGCCCTGATCCATTATTTGAGGAGTGACTAATAAAATCTTCAATAAATACCTTAATTTTTTTTCCTGATATTGGTGATGAATCTTGAGATTCATTTATGCCTATTGAAAATATACCTTGGATGATCATGGGAACATAGAAGAATTTTTAACCAACAATCTTAATTGACCACAATGTTCGAAGACTTGATTAACCTCAAAGCAGTCCCTTTGTTCAATATATTGGTTCTGATTAACCCTGATTTTTGTGTATGGAATTTGTTTTCGTATATAATTCAAAAGTAGTTTCATTCAAATAATTTCTATGAAGATTTGATGTATAGTATTCCTCTGAATTAATCTAAATTATCTCTCCACCAAAAAAATCCAGAGCTCCTCTGATCTTTTCCAATACAAACTATTCAAATCTGAATTATCTCTCCACCAAGAAAACCATAGCTCCTTTGATCTTGTCCAATAGAGACAAATGATTCATTCACCAGGTGCACAAACATATCGATGTTCCCTTTAAATGATGAAAACTCTTCTCACGTCATCAACTTCAAACCTAAATTCCCAAAACTTTAAGTGGAATAGTGAAGGGGGTGCTAGTACCAATAGTAACCCTACACAGATCCCGCAAAAGATGTTTAATCGTGCTACTCGAATTCCGTGCTACTCGAATTCCATCCTATTCCATGGGCCCTAATTCTAACATCCCCAAGTTTTCCAATCTCCTATATCCCAGTGGTATCCATCCAAATTCTTATAATAGTTTCTTCAAGACTTATGTTGACATTTCCAATGACAGATTTAAGCAATGCAAGATGGAGCCTCCTTCACTTTTGTGTATGTATCAATCTTTTATTGACATAAATATTAATGGTTTTGTCATTCTAAAAATGAAATGTAAAAATAATATGTTAGGTCCCTATATTACTAGTATAGTCCCGTATTGTTGTTATTGTAACCCCCTTATTGTTATTATTGTACCCATGTAACCCCCATATTGTTATTATTGTGCCCTTAAGTGTGTTAGGTAGTAAGTTACATTATATTTACTAGGATTACATTATGGCCCCATGGACTCCTATATATAGAAAGGAGGTTTTGTAATTTGTATCATCCAAGAATTGTTCATTCATGTAATGTATTGGAGGTTTCCCCCTCGAAGTGGCTTATTTATAAGGCGTTGGTATCTCTTTTATTCTATTTTTGGAGCTAGTTTCCCAACATTTGGACTAAGAGCTTTGGATTCTAGGGTTTCTCTGCTCCAAACAGGTCATCGTGATATTTTCGCTATAATTTTTTTTCTACAAAGGTTAAGAAGCAGAAATTGTTAGAGTGCAAAGCCAGAATCCTGAGGAACATCGTTGCAAAATTTCAGAGCTTGGTTCACAATATTTTCGGAGATATGATTTGTGGAAGTTAGGTATTTTTGCAGGCTCTTGAATTTCTCTTAAAAAGGTCATCGCGGAATTTTCACTATAACTTTTTTTCTACGAAGGTTCAGAAGAGGAAATTTTTAGAGTGCGAAGCTGAAATCCTGAGGAACATCATCACAAAATTTCAGAGCTTGGTTCACAAAATTTTTGGAGATATGATCTATGGAATTTAGGTCTTTCGTAGGCTCCAAAATTTCATCTCAAAGAGGTGATTGTGGGAAAAGCTTCATAACTCTCTCTCTAAGCATCAAAATGGAATTCTGTAAAAAGTGACTAGAAGTACACGGACTTTAGTTTCCTGTCTATAACTTTCAGAGCCAAAGGAGCAAACAGTGACACATGGTAAGTCATAAAAGTTCGCTCTATTGAACTAGTCCATAATTAGGTCATTGTGGGAGATTGGACATAACTTTGTCTTAAAGAATCCAAATCTAGTCAGACCTATGGAATTTGAAAGAAGCTTCAGAGGAATACGATAGGGACGAATTTCAGATATTGAGGATCTGCAAGTATACAAATAAGTCAATTTCAATATCGAGCTCCTCATAAGCAAGTAAAAGGTGTGTATTTTTTTTTTCGAATTGCATAAGTCTTGTTTGAAGAATCAAGTTGAATTGATTCCAAGGGCATATTATAGAATATATATTAGTATTGGATTCTCAAATGGCCCCTAAAAAGAATTCAACGCCAATTAAGCCTTTATAAGGCTCTACTATGACTCATGAAGATGAAGAATGACAACATGACATATCAAAATTACAAGAGCAAGTGCAACAAATTTCGCTCTCACAAAGAGAAACAAAAGATGACTTGGAAGTTTTGAAGAAAGGCATGGAAACTAATATGGATGGTTTGAAGAAAGGCATGGATGGTTTGAATAATGGCATGGAAGCTAAGATGGATGGCATGGAAGCTGACATGGAATCTAAGATGGATGACATGGAAGATAAGATGGAAAACATGAAGAATGATATAAAAACAGACATGGAAGGTTTGACAAAGTTGATACAAGAAATATTTCCTAATGGTGAAAAGATAGTAGAGGAAACTCATGATGAGAACAAAATAAATGTTAATCGTGATTTCATAAACTCTAATGTTGGAGGGAAGAACCACCATACTCCAAAAATGGATATGACGAAGTTTGATGGAAAGGATCTTGTAACATGGATACTACAGATGGAGAAATATTTTGATCTCAATAATGTGCAAAACACACAAAAGGTACGCATTGCAACTTTACATTTAGAACAAAATACACTTGTATGGTATCAATGGCTTTGCTCCCGTAAAAAATTTGTCACTAGGTCAATTTTTACGGAGGAAATGATAGCAGATTATGAGGATACAAAGAGAAACACTTTCTTTAGCCAATTGATAAATCTCAAACAAAAGTGTTTAGTGGGGGAGCACATTGAGGACTTCCAAAAATTGAATATAAGGGTAACTGATATTTCAGAGGAACATAGGATTGATCTCTTCATAGGTACTTTAAAGGATAACATCCAACATGAAGTTTTCATTTTGGAACCTGATTCATTGGAGAAGACATTCAGGTTGGCAAGAAAAAATTAATGTAAAATTATGGCGACAAGGAAGCCTACCACTCACTTCTATAAAGATGGAAGTGTTGCTACTCCTAGATTTCCACAACCCATAAGGTTGACACCACAACAATTGGAAGAAAAAAGAGCAAAAGGGATTTGCTATAGTTTTGATAGAAAATACACTAAAGGTCATAAGTGTGCTGAGAAGAAATTATTTTACCTAGATTGTGAAGAGGAAGAAGAAAATGAACAAGAAGAGGATATACACTAGGAATCAGTCCTAGAAGAGGAAGAAATGAGTCCGACCATATCATGTAATGCATTGGCAGGAATTACCACTCCTTAAACTCTCAATATATAAGGACATATCAAGAAGAAAAATATTATAGTGTTGATTGATTCAGATAGCATCCATAATTTTATTCATTGTAAGGTAGCCAAGGAATTGAATTGTTTCCTATACCCAGCACCAGAATGTCAAGTGATGGTTGCAAATGGAGGAACTATAAATTGCTCTGGAAAATGCCATAATATGAAGCTAACCATGGGGGAATATGTATTGACTAGTCCAATGCTTTCCATTCCTATGGGAGGTGCTGATGTTGTACTAGGAGTACAATGGTTACAATCTTTGGGGATGGTAGCTTTTAATTTTCAACTTTTCTTGAATTTTTTTTCAGAAGGAAAGGAAGTCGAATTACGGGGTATTGAAGGGAAGCCAGGAAGGATAATAAGCTCTAATGTCATGACAAAGCTTCTAAAGAAACAACAACGAGGTGTAATTGCACAATTATGCTCACTAGAAGTTCCGACATCAAAATCATCTATTTCTGTAGATCTCCAACAAGTCTTGGACAATCATTCCAAGGTGTTTGAAACTCCGAAAGGACTCCCACCTATTCGTGATCATGATCATGCTATTCATTTGATTCCAGGAAATTTTCCTCCAAACATCAGGCCTTATAGATATCCTTACTTCCAAAAGAGCGAAATTGAACGTATGATTGCAGAAATGTTAGAGGCGGGTATAATTCAACCTAGTCAAAGTTCTTTCTCTGCTCCTGCAGTATTGGTACACAAGAAGGATGGATCATGGCGAATGTGTCTGGATTATAGGGAGCTCAATAAGCTCACCATTAAAGATAAATTTCCCATTCCTGTGATTGATGAATTAGTGGATGAATTACATGGAGCAATTTATTTTACCAAGTTGGATCTTCGTTCAAGATATCATCAAATTAGAATGAAGACTGAAGATATTCCAAAAACAACATTTCGAACTCATGAGGGTCATTATGAATTTTTGGTCATGCCTTTTGGCCTTACCAATGCACCTTCTACATTTCAAAAGTTGATGAATTCCATTTTCAAACCCTTCCTTAGAAAATTTGTGCTAGTATTTTTTGATGATATACTAATCTACAGCAGGTCTTGGAAGGATCATGTTGAACATGTTGACAGGGTGCTCAAACTATTGCAGGAGAAACAATTATATGCAAAAACATCTAAATGTTTCTTTGGAGTACAAGAGGTGGAATATCTGGGTCATATTATATCTCACGAGGGTGTTAAAGTAGACCCTAACAAAATTAAAGCCATTAAGGAATGGAAAGTCCCCATGACCATAAAGTAGTTGCGAGGATTTCTCGGGTTAACAGGGTATTATCGCAAGTTTGTTAAGAATTATGGGAGAATAGCAGCACCTCTAACAACATTATTGAAGAAAGATTCATTTTCATGGACTCCTGAAGCAACTAAGGCCTTTGAACATCTTAAAGAGGAAATATGCCTAGCACCACTCTTAGCTATGCCAGACTTCACAAAACCCTTTATTGTGGAATGTGATGCCTCAGGAAATGGAATTGGTGTTGTTTTAATGCAAGACGGAAGACCCATTGCTTTTGAAAGTCGTCCAATCAAAGGAAAGTATTTTCAGAAACCTATTTATGAGAAGGAAATGTTAGCAATACTGCATGCACTAAAGAAATGGTGAACTAGGGGAATTTTGAGGTCTAAAATGGGCCTCCTAAGAAAAATGTACAACCAAAATAAACTTTATAACAACCAATATGATTCAAGATGATGATGTCAACCATGGGGGTGATTTACAATTTTTTAAGTAAAAGGGTAAAAAGATTAAAAAATAATAAAATAATAAAACAACTTTTTCAACTCGTATTTTCAACTTATCTCCCAATTTTTTTACTCAAATTTCGAGTGGGAGTACTCATTGGATGCAAAATTTAATTCCTCATCCAAGGAGTACCCATGTTGCATACTTTCAATGGATCCTGCTACACGAAAAACGAGAATTACATGAAAAAACGTGATTGCAAACACATTTTTCATGTATTTATTATTTTTCGTGTAGCAGGGTCCATCGAAAGTATTCAACATCAGTACTCCTTGGATGAGGAATTAAATTTTGCATCCAACAAGTACTCCCGCTTGAAATTTGAGTAAAATCTTTGGGAGATAAGTTGAAAATACGAGTTGAAAAAATAGTTTTTTCTTTTCTCCCACTAAAATTTGATGATGTAATCAAATCTTATTTTATTATTTCCATTATTATTTTACAATTTCCTTAGGAGGCCCATTTTAGACCTCAAAATTCCCCTGATGGGTCCAACCCTGATGATAGTAGTCTCAAATTAAAGGTTCGGGAAAACTCATGGTGAGTTTTTGGCGTAGTGTGGAGATAAGATATTCTATGAAATCATCGGGTGCATATTGCTAGGAATCAGCCTCCACAGGGAGCAAATAATTGTGATGTAATTGTTGCTTCCGATGGATATTAAATAGATCGATTCATTAAATAACTTATCTGCTTTGTGATGCCCGAATTGTTTCGAAATAGTCATCTTAGTTCCTTGAAACATCTATATTTGCCCCACATACGCAATCGTTGAATCTACACGACCGTATAGTTAATAATTGAGAAAATGAAATTAAAAAAAAAAAAAACAGAGAAGTGAGTATTGAGTTGTTATTCCAAACAGATATCTTGTTTCTTTAAGAATGCCTCCGCCACCTGAAGCATAGTTGACACCTTGTTTCAACATGACATTATCATCAGTGGATGGATCCAAGATAGGCACCTGGATTAGAAAAGTTGTTTTCAAAGCTACAAAATTAGAAACACCCAATCAAATCAATACCTTGAAAATGCCCAATATACAATTAAATATTCACAATGTGAAACAAGTTGAATTGTGGAAGGGGGATGTAAGAAATACCAACTATATCACAAATGGTTCAGCCCTTGGTGTATTTGTTGTTGGGCAATCCATTACCATAATCAATGCCATACCATGGATAATTGGACTTGGATAGACTCAGCAGCAAGTGATTGTAGTTTTTGTATTTTTCAACATCTGACAAAGAGTCCCCAAAAATAAAGGATATGCCACCACCATTTAAGGAAAAATTTAGGGGCTAATGTTCGCAAGTGGGCTAATTTTCCATGTTTTTTCTAAAAACAATATTCGTCAATTACCATTTTTTCTAAAAACAGTTCGCCCAAATTTTATAGTATAAAATTATTTTACCTTAAAAATCGCCAAACTTTTATATAGACTAATATAAAGTAATTAGAAATCTAAATATTTAAAAGAAAAAAAAAACATGAGACGTTTTACAATTTTCATATTAGGGACTAGTATTATTCGCCAAAGTTTAAATAAACTTCCATAGTTAAAAGTTTCCCTACCATCATGATGGCCAAGAAACATTTAGGCAGTGCCTCAATCCCAATACTCTCCATTGTACCTTCAAGCACAAAATGCTCTGTTGCAATTTTTTCCTTGTTTGAATTAGGTCTCCAACTCCCTAGTATTTATAGTGGAAGGTAATTATCTCCCTAGTATTTATAGTCGAAGGTAATTATCTTCGTTACTAGAGAGATTTCGATTTTAATGACGTCACAAAAATTCTATGTGGTGTGAGTTAAAGGTTGAATTGTTGAGGATCTATGGTTCCAGCTTTTCTGGCCGTAGTGTCCAACAATTCCACTCTCTTAACATCCCGATTGAGGTCATACTGCTTAGACAAATTAGCTCCCCTAAACTAGGACAAAGGAATCAGAGGTGATCTGATTGATCTAAGGGTTGAATTTGTTTGTCTAGTTACCAGAAATAGAATGGGAAACGAAACAGAACAGGAGCATTCGTCTCCTGAGAAAAACGCACGGAACGGTACCAGAACCGAACAGGAGAATTCCTAAGAAAAATACAAAGAAAATGGAACTGTATGGTGTTATCAAAAAATTGGATCTTATAGGCTACTTAATCAGTCAACTTCATGTAACTATTTCAAAACCTAATCTTTTGACTGAGGCTTAGCCTCCTCAGCCTGAGAGGGCTCTCTCAAGGATTAATGATTTAGATAAAAATATAGATGGCTAACTCTATGTGGAGTAATAATAAGATAGATGATAAATGTAGGTTGAAAATTACGTCAAAAAGTACACATTGGGCTTATGGAGTCAAGATAGTTTCAGTAAACCAATAAATCTACTTAACATGGAATTTGAGGCATATCAGAGTTTTAGTCAAGAGATACACATGTGAAACTGTAAAAAACACAGTCAGTTCATTTATATAGGAAGTCAGAGCATCAAAGATGAATTCTGAGTAATATAGAAAAACTCCACTGCAATGGGATAATAGAGAGATGAAAAATAGAATAAGAACACATTAAAACTCCTTATGAATCTCAATTTGGTTAACTAAAAATCTCTTGTATTAGCTGAAAACCAGTCAATTACAATAAACACAGTCTTTTGCCAAAATATGTCGAACCCTTTGCTAATTCGACCCAATGGCCTTTAATATACCATTTACCACATGATATGATCTCATATTAGGCTAGCTACATTGAATTTATAACTCTTGACACCTTGCATAACCATAAAACATCAAATTTATGACAAATAGACACCTATCCTACTTGACAGTCCTATTTCAAATAGGACTCAAACTCTTCATTACTATCTTTAACAACCTTATCCTAACAAAATTATCTATTTGAAATTACATCATTTTCCAAGTTTATCATCAAATGGTCAAATTTGGATGATGGGCTTCATTTCTTCGTGACCACTTTGCTGACCTCCACAAAAGCAGGAAACCAAACCCTGTTTTTTTAGGCATAAAATTATTTTTCTTCTTTGAACATTCTGACCATCATTTAAACTTTATTTCATGGTCCTTGGCTGTTGGAGATTATCTTAAAATTTCTCATCACTCATCCCTAGCCTCCAACTATCCAAAAACCGCTGCAAAACATGTTCAAATGGCTGTAATTTATGGCGCTACGAAATCACAGCAGTTTCGTAGTGCCCTTTGTAGCGCTGCCATTTCAACCTTTTTTCTTCAAAAACTTGGTTCTTCACTTATGCAAAATTTTAATCATCCTTAAATAAATCTTCCATAAAAATTACAGATCTTAACTCATCCTTTAACCCCTTCAAAACTGACCAAAAGGAGCAGAAAAGGCAGCTACAGTAGTTTCGTAACGCTTTTCTCCTTTTTAACACTAGATGCGCTACGAAACTACTGAGTATGCAGTTTTGTCAAAAATTTTGCCAGGTGAAAATTATTATTGCCCCAAAACTCAAAATATTACTTATCTTATCATCTAAAAACCACATCAACCATATACTAGCTTCATTTTAGCTTTTTTGAGGCATTTCTTCTTCATTTGCAATAGGTTGGCCTATTGGTTTTCCTGTTTTTTCTTGAAACATAGGTCTTGGGACAGAGCCTATATCTCCTACTCCATGATGTATTTTGAGAAAATGAAGGAGGTTTGTGTAGGCAATTATCTCTTGAATAAAAACCTCTCTTGTTTTTTTGAAACATATCTCCTGCTGTCCAGAAACTTCCTTTGTAAATAATGTGTAAAACAAGAAAACTTTGTTTCTGAAAATAGGGCTTCAAAGAAAGCCATGCATCTCCCAACTGATAACACCTGTTTGAAAAGTGAGAGAGTTTGTTGATATTTGATATGTTTATGAAAATAACCTCTCTCCATTTCTTAAAATACCTTTATTTTTCTCAGAAACCTCCTTTGAAGTTGACTGCTCAAAACCAGAAAACAGAGTTTTGCTTCATATTGCGCTACGAAAAGACAACTCTTTCATAGCGCAAAATGACTTTTTTCAACAAGTGGCGCTACCAAAGTAAGTTTTCTTGGCTAATTGGACATTTTTTATGAAAAAACTTAGGGAAATGAAATGAATGATGAAATGATGAAGGACTTGACATGAAAAACCTTTAAAATGAATTTATTTAACACTAAGGAAGGTTTAAACCTAAAAATCTAATACTCCCTTTTGGTCAAATTCAAGAAATGACTCCTAAGACCCTATTTTGACCCATGATCATAAAAAAACTTAACACAATGATGTTTAAATTTTTTTTTGAGTGATAACAGTGGCTCCACTTGGGATAGTGTGCCCATGTGGTACACTAAGAACCAGTAGTTCCAATGTTGTTATCCATCTTCTTGGAATAAAAACTTTGAAATTTTACCAAGCCTTCTTCAAACTCTTATAGCCTTCACCTTAGGCTCAAGATCGATGATCACCGCAGAAGAACTAAATATGTACCTACTGAAAATATGCTCAGTCAACTTTGAACTTATTCACATGCTCCTACCTACCCTATCAGCTGCAATCTCCATTTTAACTCAAGCAACATGAAACTTACAATGAAGCTAGTTATTTATCTTATCTAAAATTTGAACCTCTTGACTGCACTTGAAGCAAAAATAAACATGATATTGAGATGACCAAGGCAGCATAAAATATATCTGATCTTCAAATTGAAAATATAACTGGAAATCTGAATTGTAAAACTTTTTCATGTAGCCATCTACAGAATCATAGAAGACATAATCTGTTTGAAACTTCTCATGACATTGTGCAACTTTGGACCACTCATACATGCTTTTCTCAGCCACACAAGATTTCAATTGAATGCTATCAAACTAATATTCAAAATGATTTTCAAAAATAGTGTATTCTTCCTCAATCTCAAAGGAGAAAGGTAGAAACACTCTCTCTTTGTTTTCTGGCATTAACAACTTTAGAAAAAACTAATATTGATCATGAGGCCTATAAGGTTGAATTTGATCTTTTAAAAATTCAATGTCCTTTTCAATTTTCTTAGCAACTTCATCCACAAATTGAATCTTAACTTCTAACTTGCACTCAGATGATTTTAGATTAGAGGACAAGGATAAAGAAAAAATTTCACCCACTTCTTCCTTAGTGTGATCATTATTTGATGTAGGCTGGTGCAAGAAATTACATGAAGAATAAAATTTTTCCTGTACCTGAGGATTGTAGCAATAATCTTCCAATATTTCCTCTTGTTGTTTGAAATGATTCTCATACTCCTGATGATCAAAAGACTGAAAATCTGTTGCAACGTTTCATCAAAATTAGAGGATGTAACATGATTTTCATAAATAAGCTCCTGTTAGGTTTCATTTTCATCCTGAAGAGAGGATATCCTTTCTTCTTGGTGATGAAAGGGATTGTCATGAAGTGCCTCTAAAATTTCCTCATCCATGAACTCATCATCTTCATAACAAGTCTCCAAATATTCAATAAAACTCACACAATGTTTATAGCAGTCTTTGACCAGCAATAAGGAGGGATGAAATTCTTCATACATCTCATAAAATGAAACTTGGAAATCAACAAGAGAATATAATGAACCATTTGGCAATATTTCATACCAAAACCATCCTTTTCCTTTTAAAGTGACCATAAACATCTTCATGAGACAATCCTCAGGGAATTGAACCTTAAGACTGTGTACATGCATATGAAATCTAACCAAATGAAGAGCAACATCGTCTTTCTTTTCATCTCTAAATATTGGAAGATTAGTTAACCATTCAACCTTTGGCATAGAATTTGGAAAACCAGGGCTGTGAGACCGATTCATAGGTGCATACATGGAATTTATTCTTGCAATGGAACTCATCTTGAAACTTCATCAAGCTACTGATATTCAAGCAGTGGAGTCACCTTCCAATTGATTATTTTATGTTTGGAGTTGCAAAATCATAAATACAACCAATATGTGCCTAAGTGTCTGCTGCTCTCAGACCTTAGAACTGAAACTTTGTCGTTCTTCCCAGGGAAAATTTACACCTTCGCTCCCTTGCAACGACGCCAAAATGTTATCAAAAAATTGGATCTGATAGGCTTCATAATCTGTCAACTTCATGTAACTATCTCAAAACCTAATCTTTTGACTGAGGCTTAGCCTCCTCAGCCTGAGAGGGCTCTCTCAAGGATTAATGATTTAGATAAAAATATAGATGGCTAACTCTATGTGGAGTAATAATCATATAGATGATAAATGTAGGTTGAAAATTACATCAGCAAGTACACATTGGGCTTATGGAGTCAAGATAGTTTCAGTAAACCAATAAATCTACTTAACATGGAAGTTGAGGCATATCATAGTTTTAGTCAAGAGATACACATGTGAAACTGTAAAAAACACAGTCAGTTGATTTATATAGGAAGTCAGAGCATCAAAGATGAATTATGAGTAATATAGAAAAACTCCACCGCAATGGGATAATAGAGAGATGAAAAATAGAATAAGAAAGCACTAAACCTCCTTATGAATCTCAAGTTGGTTAAGTAGAAATCTCATGTATTAGCTGAATACCAGTCAATTACAATACACACAGTCTTTTGCCAAAAAATGTCCAACCCTTTGCTAATTTGACCCAATGGCTTTTAATAGACAATTTACCACATGAGATGATCTCATCTTAGGCTAGATACATCAAATTTCTAACTCTTGACACCTTGCATAACCATAAAACATCAAATTGATGACAAACAGACACCTATCCTACTTGACAGTCATATTTCAACTATTACTCAAACTCTTCATTACTATCTTTAACAACCTTATCCTAACAACATTATCTATTTTAAGTTACATAATTTTCCAAGTGTATCATCACATGGTCGAATTTGGATGACGGGCTTCAGTTCTCCATGAACACTTTGTTGACCTCCACAAAAGCAGGAAACCAAACCCTGTTTTTTTAGGCATAAAATTATTTTCCTTCTTTGAACATTCTGACCATCATTTAAACTTTATTTCATGGTCCTTGGCTGTTGGATATTATCTTAACATGTCTCATCATTCATCCCTAGCCTCCAACTGTCCAAAAACCACTGCAAAACTTGTTCAAAAGGTTGTAATTTATGGTGCTATGAAAACACAGCAGTTTCGTAGCGCCCTTTGTAGCACTGCCATTTCAACCTTTTTTCTTCAAAAAATTGGTTCTTTCCTTATGTAACATTTTAATCATCCTTCAATACATTCTCCATAACAATTACAGCTCTTAACTTGTACTTTAACAACTTGAAAACTGACCAAAAGGAGCAGAAAAGGCAGCTACAGTAGTTTCGTAGCGCTTTTCTACTTTTTTACACTAGATGCGCTACGAAACTACTGAGTATGCAGTTTTGTCAAAAATTTTGCCAAGTTAAAAGTATTATTTACCCAAAACTAAAAATATTACTTATCTCATCATCTGAAAACCACAGCAACCATATACTAGCTTCATTTTAGCTTTTTTGAGGCATTTCTTCTTCATTTGCAATAGGTTGGCCTATTGGTTTTCCTGTTTTTTTCCTGAAAAATAGGTCTTAGGACAGAGCCTATATCGCCTACTCCATGACGTATTTTGAGAAACTGAAGGAGGTTTTTGTAGGCCATTATGTCTTGAATACAAAACCTCTCTTGGTTTTTTAAAACATATCTCCTGTTGTCCAGAAACTGCCTTTGTAAAACATGTGTAAAACAGGAAAACTCTATTTCTGAAAATAGGGCTTTAAAGAAAGCCTTGTATCTCTGAATTGATAGCACCTGTGAGAAAAGTGAGCGAGGTTATCGTTATTTGATATGGTTACGAAAATAAATTCTCTCAGTTTCTTAAAATACCTTTCTGTTTGCTTTGAAACATCCTTTGAAGTTGACTGCTCAAAACCTAAAAACAGAGTTTTACTTCATATTGTGCTACGAAAAGGCAACGCTTTCGTAGCACAAAACGAATTTTTTCAATGGGTGGCACTACAAAATTAAGGTTTCTTAGCTAATTGGATATTTTTTATGAAAAAACTTAGGGAAATGAAATGAATGATGAAATGATGAATGACTTGACATGAAAAACCTTTAAAATGAATTTATTTACTAAGGAAGGTTCAAACCTAAAAATATAATACTCCCTTTTGGTAAAATTCAAGAAATGACTCCTAAGGCCCTATTTTGACCCATGATCATAAAAAAACTTGAAAAAATGATGTTTGAAATTTTTTTTGAGTGATAACAGTGGCTCCACTTGTGATAGTGTGGCCCTGTGGTACACTAAGAACAAGTAGTTATAGTGCTGCTATCCATATTCTTGGAATAAAAACTTTTAAATTTTACCAAGTCTTCTTCAAACTCCTATAGCCTTCACCTCGGGCTCAATCTTGATGATTGCTCCAGAAGAACCAAATATGTACCTACTGAAAAGATGCTTAGTCAACTTTGATCTTATTCACATGCTCCTACCTACCCTATCAGCTACAATCTCCATTTTAACTCAAGCAACATGAAACCTCCAATGAAGCCAGTCATTTAACTTATCTAACATTTGAACCTCTTAACTGCACTTGAACCAAAAATAAACATGATATTGAGATGACAAAGGAAACATAAAATACATCTGATCTTCAAAATGAAAATATAACTGGAAATCTAAACTGTAAAAAAATTTCCATGTAGTGAGCTATAGAATCATAGAAGACATAATCTGTTTGAAGCTTCTCATTACATTCTGCAACTTTGGACCACTCATACATGCTTTGATCAACCACACAAGATTTCAATTGAATGCTATCAAAATGATATTCAAACTGGTTTTCAAAAACAGTGTATTCTTCCTCAATCTCAAAGGAGAAAGGTAGCAACACTCTCTCTTTGTTTTCTGGCATTAACAACTTTAGAAAAGACTGATCTTGATCACGAGGCCTATAAGGTTGAATTTGATCTTTTAAAAATTCAATGTCATTTTCAATTTGCAACTTCATCCACAAATTGAATCTTAACTTCTAACTTGCACTCAGATGATTTCATATTAGAATACAAGGATAAAGAAAAAATTTCACCCACTTCTTCCTTATTGTGATCATTATTTGATGTAGGCTAGTGCAAGAAATGACATGAAGAATCAAATTTTTCCTATACCTTAGGATTGTAGCAATCATCTTCCAATATTTTTTCTTGTTGTTTGAAATGATTCTCATACTCCTGATGATCAAAAAACAGAAAAATATGCTGCAAATTTTCATCAAACTCAGAGGATGTAACATGATTTTCATAAATAAGCTCCCGTTGGGTTTAATTTTCATCCTGAAGAGAGGATATCCTTTCTTCTTGGTGATGAAAGAAATTGTCATGAAGGGCCTCTAAAATTTCCTCATCCATGAACTCATCATCTTCATAACAATTCTCCAAATATTAAATAAAACTCACACAGTGTTTACGACAGTCTTTGACCAGCAATAAGGAGGGATGACATTCTTCATACATCTCATAAAATTCAACATGGAAATCAGCAAGAGAATATAATGAACCATTTGGAAATCTTTCATACCAAAACAATGTTTTTCCTTCTAAAGTGACCATAAACATCTTCATGAGACAATCCTCAGGGAACTGAACCTCAAGACTATGTACATGCATATGAAATCTAACCAAATGAAGAGTAGCATCGTCTTTCTTTTCATCTCTAAATATTGGAAGGTCAGTTAACCATTCAACCTTTGGCATAGAATTTGGAAAACCAAGGATGTGAGACCAATTCATAGGTGCATACCTGACATTTATTATTGCAATGGAAATCATCTTGAAACTTCATCAAGCTACTGATCTTCAAGCAATGGAGTCACCTTCCAATTGATTATTTTATGTGTGGAGTCACCAGAGTAGAAATACAACCAATATGTGCCTAAGTGTTTGCTGCTCTCAAAAATTAGAACTTAAACTTTGTTGTTCTTCCCAGGGAAAATTTACACCTTCGCTCCTCAACAATGGCGCCAAAATGTTATCATAAAATTGGATCTGATAGGCTGCTTAATCAGTCAACTTCATGTAACTATTTCAAAACCTAATATTTTTCCTGAGGCTTAGCCTCCTCAGCCTGAGAGGGCTCTCTTAAGGATTAATGATTTAGATAAAAATATAGATGGCTAACTCTATGTGGAGTAATAATCAGATAGATGATAAATGTAGGTTGAAAATTACATCAGCAATTACACATTGGGCTTGTGGAGTCAAGATAGTTTCAATAAACCAATAAATCTACTTAACATGGAAGTTGAGGCATATCATAGTTTTAGTCAAGAGATATACATGTGAAACTGTAAAAAACATAGTCAGTTCATTTATATAGGAAGTCAGAGCATCAAAGATGAATTCTGAGTAATATAGACAAACTCCAATGCAATGGGGTAATAGAGAGATGAAAAATAGAATAAAAACACACTAAAACTCCTTATGAATCTCAATTTGGTTAAGTAGAAATATCTTGTATTAGTTGAAAACCAGTCAATTACAATAAACACAGTCTTTTGCCAAAAAAATGTCCAACCCTTTGCTAATTTGACCCAATGGCCTTTAATAGACCATTTACCACATGAGATGATCTCATATTAGGCTAGATACATCGAATTTCTAACACTTGACACCTTGCAAAACCATAAAACATCAAATTTATGACAAACAGACACCTATCCTACTTGACAATCCTATTTCAACTAGGACTCAAACTCTTCATTATTCTCTTTAACAACCTTATCCTAACAACCTTATCTATTTGAAATTACATAATTTTCCAAGTGTATCATCACATGGTCGAATTTGGATGATGGGCTTCAGTTCTCCATGACCACTTTGCTGACCTCCACAAAAGCAGGAAGCCAAACCCTGTTTTTTTAGGCATAAGATCTTTTCATTCTTTGAACATTCTGACCATCATTTAAACTTTATTTCGTGGTCTGCGGTTGTTGGAGATTATCTTAACTTGTCTCATCACTCATCTCTAGCCTCAAACTATCCAAAAAGAGCTGCAAAACTTGTTCAAAAGGCTGTAATTTATGGCGCTACGAAAACACAGCAGTTTCGTAGCGCCCTTTGTAGCACTGCCATTTCAACCTTTTTTCTTCAAAAACTTTGTTCTTTCCTTATGCGACATTTTAATCATCCTTCAATACATCTTCCATAACAATTACAGCACTTAACTCATCCTTTAACCCCTTGAAAACTGACCAAAAGGAGCAGAAAAGGAAGCTACAGTAGTTTCGTAGCGCTTTTCTGCTTTTTTACACTAGATGCGCTACAAAATTGTTGAGTATGCAGTTTTGTCAAAAAAAATTCCAAGTGAAAAGTATTGTTTCACAAAAACTCAAAATATTACTTATATCATCATCTAAAAACCACAACAACCATATACTAACTTCATTTTAGCTTTTTTTAGGCATTTCTTCTTCATTTGCAATAGGTTGGCCTATTGGTTTTCCTGTTTTTTCCTGAAAAATAGGTCTTGGAACAGAGCCGATATCTCCTACTCCATGATTTATTTTGAGAACTGAAGGAATTTTTTGTAGGCCATTATTTCTTGAATAAAAATCTCTCTTGGTTTTTTGAAACATATCTCCTACTGTCCAAAAACTGCCTTTGAAAAACATGTGTAAAACAGGAAAACTCTGTTTCTGAAAATAGGGCTTCAAAGAAAGCCTTTTATCTCCCAACTGATAACACCTGTGAGAAAAGTGAGAGAGTTTATTGTTATTTGATATGATTATGAAAATAACCTCTCTCCGTTTCTTAAAATGCCTTTTTGTTTGCTCAGAAACCTCCTTTGAATTTGACTGCTCAAAACCGTAAAACATAGTTTTGATTTATATTGTGCTACAAAAAGACAATGCTTTCGTAGTGCAAAACGACTTTTTTCAACGGGTGGCGCTACGAAAGTAAGGTTTCTTGCCTAATTGGACAGTTTTGATGAAAAACTTAGGGAAATGAAATGAATGATGAAATGATGAATGACTTGACATGAAAAACCTTTAAAATGAATTTATTTAACACTAAGGAAGGTTCAAACCTAAAAATCGAATACTCTCTTTTGGTCAAATTCAAGAAATGACTCCTAAGACCCTATTTTGACCCATGATCATAAAAAAACTTGAAACAGTGATGTTTGAATTTTTTTTTTAGTGATAACATACGGGAAAAGTTGTTTTGTACTGTCGTTTTTGTTTTTCAATACACAACACTGTTTATAATGGTTTTTTTGAAACAGTTTTCTGAGAAACGTGTTCTGGTTCGTTTGTAGTGTTGTTCTCATTCCAATTTTACATTGAACCCAATCATTGGTCTCATTCCGATTTGAAGTTGAACCGAATCATAAACAAGGTTGGTTTCGTTGTATAGTTTTCACAGATGGTTTCATTGTTAGCATAACCTAAAATTTCATTAACAACTTTGTTCATTTAAGAATTTAGTTTTTTTTTTTTCTATTTAAAAGTGGATTTAGTGTACAACTTTTTATAGGATTTCCTTGTATTTAACATTTAAAAAATATTTTTTCATATAAAATTATAAATTTAAATGCAGAGGGTTACATTATATATTTTATAAATTAATAGTTAAATAATTTAATGAATATTTTAGTATCTATTTCAATTTATTATTATACTTGATTAATGATAAAGTTTTGAAAGTTTAATGGTAATTTCTTTAGGTTTTGTCTTTAAACATTAATTTTGTAGTATTTATGGTTCTCCATCCTTCTATTTTTTATATGGAAAATGAGAATGTAGGGAGCCGCACTTCTTCCTATAGCAAGATAGTTGTAGGTAGTAGTAGTTCTAAACAACCTTCTACTTTTGGCTGTATTCCCAATGGAGATCAGTTCAATCTTCACCATCCTATTATCTAACTAAGAAAACTACAAACTAGTAGTTGCTTGCCAAATACCAAATTTGAGGTCCACTCAAATCACATTATACAGTATATGTGAGATCATGTACTCATCCTAAAATTTCTAAAGATATAAACTTCAAAAAAATCTAGCCCTTTCTTAATAAAATAAAATTTATCTCTTATTATATAATAATGACAAAAACTAACTCAATATACACCATCATTAATTACTATACCATTCACATTATTTTTATTATTATTTTATATAACCATTTACTAATAAATAAATATATACATATTTGAAAAACACAAAGTACATAGAGATTTAGGTTGTCAAAATCAAGTGATTAGTACCCAACCATCCAATAATTTGTGTGGCTCATACTAGTGGTAATTTCAACTAACCTCACGAAGATAAACTATAGTCCTGAAATAAATTTTCTTAGGTAAATAAAATGTATCATGGTTTAATCCTCTAGATTTACCGTGCATATCACTGTCAAGGCGGCCAGGTTCGTTGCAACTTGGTAATATAAGTTGTGGCAACGTGGAATGTAGATCGGGGAGAGTTCTTTGCCTTATCTAAATCTTGGTTAATGGTGTGATTGACAAGTTCTATTATTAGAATGGTACAAAAAAGGGTTGATAAAAGTGGAAATTATGATGAGAAGTTGTTTGGATGGGGAAGAAAAAAAAGAAATTGAGAAATAAGTATTTTATAGAATATTTAAAAGTTTAAAGGGATTGAATTGTTGTTCCTCTATACTGTAATTTAAGGAATTTCTCATTATTTTTAGTATGTTGTGATTTTGGATGGGCCACAAGTGGATTACTTGCTCACATTCTTGTTTCAAAGTTTAGAAAAAAAAGTTTGGAGGATTAGATAAGTTAAGAGAGACAACTATTTGTTTTCCAGCAAAACATGAACATTTTGAAAACTTATACCTATTAAAATTTCAAGAAAAACATTTGTTTTCAAACAAAACATAGACATTTTGAAAACTTATGGCTATTAATATTTAAAGGAAAATTAATGTAAATATAAATTAAATAATTGGTTATGTTTTCAATTAGTTAATTAGTTAATTAAATTCATTCTCAATTTGGATTTATCAAGCATAGAAAAGTGTTAAATTTGCTAATACATAATTTTTTAATATAAAGAAATTAATACATAATAAAGAAGTAAATAATATATATATTTATATTAAAAACATTATTTTTTCATTTTCATTTTTTAAAACTAAGTTGTTGGTACTAAGCCAACCAACACGTATACTCAAGAGTTCACAAGACTCAAAATCAATATAACAATATTCAAGACATTATAACTCATCATATTAAATCAATATAACAATATTCAAGACATTATAACTCATCATATTACTAGTTAGACTTTAAACTTAGTTGGAGAAGATAGGGACCATTATACCTAACTACCCTATATAAATCCAGTTGACAAAATTTAACCTTCTTAAAATTCAACAAAACAATATTTAAAATAGATTTAAAATATTATCACTCAATTATAATACTTTTATTATTATTTTTTAATTTATAACATAATTTTTTCTATATTTAAATATTTTAATTAAATACCATATTTAAATATAATCTATATTAACTTACATACATTAATAAATTATAGAAAAATATATTATTGATAGAAAATTTACCAAAACAAATATCATTTAAGAATTTGATACATAATTATTAAACCATTAACTTAAAAAATGTATTTAACAACTTGAAAAGTCTATGTAAATAATTTCAATATTAAATTTCATAAATATGAAAGAAAATCAATTTTACATAATGTCTAAAAATATATAAAATTATATATTATAATTTATAAATTTAATTTTCTTTAAATTTTACAATAAAAAATAATTATAAAGCTAGATGATTAAAAAGTTAGATTGTTAGCTTAATTATTTGTAAATTATAAAATCAATCAATTGATTTAGTTTTTTTTAGTTATTTAAATATAGTTATAATAAAATAATTAATATATAAATATAAAATAGTTAAATGATAAAATATATAGTTTAATTGTTTTATATTTTTATTTTAACTAAAAATTCCAGACATAGTTTTATTTGTATTTTTAAAATAAAAAAAGAAATACAATCTTTCAAAAAAATTCTAAATCAATTCTAATATTTTTTTTGGTTGAATTTCAAATAATATTGATTGTAAAATAAATTTAAAAATTTAAAGCATTTCCATAAAATTTATGATAAAAAACTTCTTAACATTGTATTAAATTTCAATCAAATTCACTTTAAAAAAAAGTAGTATAAAGATAATAAGTTTGGATTAAACTATTAACTGGCAATTGCACCGGATGTTGGAAAGGGATTGTCATAAGGCATAAATTCCATGACATATAAAAAATCACAATTAAAGGTTATATTAATTGAGAATCACAATTTTGAGTGACCAAGACATACCATGCGTGTATTCATTAACTCCACTAAAATTAATTCAGTTAGAGAGTAATTTCATTTAGGTCATGTGTTTAGGTAATGTTTTCATTTATGTCATTAACTCCACTAAAATTTGTTCAGTTAGAGAGTAATTTCGTTAGGTCATGTGTTTAGGTAATGTTTTCATTTATGTGTTGTTTAATTTCGTTTAGGTCATGTGTTTAGGTAATATTTTCAATTTTGTGTTGTTTAGTTAGAGAGAGTAATTTCATTTAGGTCATGTTTTCGTTTATCAATGTTGGTTGTTATAGGCCCACTTTCTTCTTCTTCCTCTTCATTTTGGTGTTCTTTTTTAATAGTGAATTTGACTTCCATGGAAAGTTGTGATATTTGTGATGAGGGCATGAATTTAGTAAATGACAATGTCATCTTTCATGTATCTAAACTTTGATATGAAATGTAAAGTATAAAAAGTAAGATAATAGAAATTATGAACTTACCAAGTAAAAAAGAAAATAAAAATACAAAAATATTTATTTTGTAGGCCTAGTCTAAAGAGAAACTATAACAAAATCTACATGAATGTATTGCAATTAGTCTTTGCTAAAAACATAAGAGTAACTAAATGGGAATAACAAATGTCCTCATATTAGTATATTGTTTTTTTACTCTACTTCCTAATTCTTGTTAAGTATATTGTGGTTTTACTCCACCTCCTAATTCTTGTTAACATCTTTTAATTTGAAGCAGATTTTCTTAAGATATGCTAGTTCAATTTAAGCTACATATTCAACAATTTTGCAAAGTTTGAAACTATGAGTAATGGTTGAGAGAAGAATATTCTTCAATGGTGCTGGTTTTGGTTTTGATATCACTTTCTTCATTCAAATAATTTTGGATATGATTCTTCAAAACTGATATGGCTTGGGACTCTAAATCTTCCACCAAAAATTGTAGGTGGAGGATTTTTATCAGAACCTTTTGTGTCTATAATTCATGTTTGAGTCAATATAACAAAATTTTTAGAATACAAAAATAAATACAATCTTCCAAAAAAATTCTAAATGAATTCTAATATTTTTTGGTTGAATTTCAAATAATATTGATTGTAAAATAAATCTAAAAATATAAAAATTTAAAGCATTTAAATAAAATTTATGATAAAAAGTTTCTTAACATTGTATTAAATTTCAATAAAATTCACTTTAAAAAAAAAATAGTATAAAGATAATAAGTTTGGATTAAACAATTAACTAGCAAATACACCGGATGTTGGAAAGGGAATATCGTAAGGTATAAATTCCATGATATATAAAAAACCAGAATTAAAGGTTCTAATAATTGTGAACCACAATTTTGAGTGATTGTGCTACAATCCAAGGCATATCATGCTTATATTCATTAACTTCACTAAAATTTGTTCAGTTAGAGAGTAATTTCATTTAGGTCATGTGTTTAGGTAATTCTTTCATTTATTTGTTGTTCAATTAAAGAGAGTAATTTCATTTAGGTCATGTTTTCATTTATCAATGTTGGTTGTTGTAGGCCCACTTTCTTCTTCTTCTTCTTCATTTTGGTGTTCTTTTTAAATAGTGAATTTGACTTCCATGGAAAGTTGTGATATTTGTGATAAGGGCATGAGTTTAGTAAATGACAATCTCATCTTTCATGAATCTAAACTTTGATATGAAAAGTATAAAAAATAAGATAATAGAAATTATGGACTCTACCCAGTAGAAGAGACAATAAAGATACAAAAATATTTATTTTGTAGGTCTAGTCTAAAGAGAAACTATAACAAAATTTACATGAATCTATTGCAATTAGTCTTTGCTAAAAACATAAGAGTAACTAAATGGGAATAACAAATGTCCTCATATTCATATATTGTGGTTTTACTCCACTTCCTAATTATTGTTAAGTATATTGTGGTTTTACTCCACTTCCTAATTCTTGTTAACATCTTTTAATTTGAAGCACATTTTCTGAAGATATGCTAGTTCAATTTAAGATACATATTCAACAATTTTGCAAAGTTTGAAACTATGAATAGTGGTTGAGAGTAGAATATTATTCAATGGTGTTGGTTTTGATATCACTTTCTTCATTCAAATAATTTTGGATATGATTCTTCAAAATTTATATGGCTTGGGACTCTAAATCTTCCACCAAAAATTTTAGGTCGAGGATTTTTATGCAGATTAATCCCTCTTGCGGACAAGAGCGATCTCCCTAGTATTCTATGAATAGCTAGTGTTATCACATCCTAAATTTTCAAAATCATAACTTGAAATGTGCCAAGTTTGTATTTAGATTGGTTAGATTGCATAACATCATGAAATGATAAATTTTGTGATTAGCATAAGCTTCAAAGATTGTTTTAATTTGTTAGGGATGATCTCAAGTCATATCAAAGGAACAAATCTTGAATAGATACTTTAAAACGACCTAAAGTCTCAAATCTAGCCACCTGCCAAAATTTTTCTGAGTCCGCAACGATTTTAGTACTAAATAAATAGATTTTGTTACGGAAACACCTATTAGTTCCGTAGCGAAACTGACACTTGTAAAGCTAAATGCGCTACGAAACTGTGTCATCCTATAATGGTTTTCTTCATAATGAAGAGTTGTTAAACTTTGAGGGTTTCGAGGTCATGCTGTCACAGTAGGGTCATCATTGAAAGTCTTAGGCACGTTTTGGAATCAACTACCAATTTCTTAATAAGTCTCAACTCTTTTTTTCAAATCCATCCCTCATTCCTCACGCTTTATTTTCTACCCTTGTAAGCTGATACCAAAGAAACTTGCTGTCATTTGCATCTCCCATAGAAATCCTCTGTCATGTCAACCCTCTTCCACCATAACAACTCGTTTTCATCAAAGGATTTTACCGAACAGGTGTAAATATCCAAAGAATTCCAAAGCTGCAAAACAACAAGAAATGGCTACGCCAAAGAAAGTAAATAAAGGAGGCCTGCCATTCAGGTACGAGCCTAGAACTCTAAGACTAATCATGGAAGATCCATATTTCGTGGAAATTTTTACAAGGGCAGGATGCATTCAGTTCTGTCAAAGGTTGCAAGGTCATCACAAATAGGTATCACAAGACTTTATACTCAGTTTCAAAGGAACATCTTCAAAGGTTGGTTTTCTTCATGTGCCAATTTCCCCTGATAGTATTTCTCAAGCAACTGGGATTCCTATGACTGGAGAAGAATGGTTTAAAGCTGCAAAGTTTGATTTAAAGAGTTGTGATGATTATCTAAAGCTTGAACATGTAGGATAAATATGACTGTAGGGATTCCCAGAACTTTCCTTAGAGATAACTACTCTAAATTATTGACAGTCATACAAAAATACTTTACATGTGAAGGTAGATTCCATACAATCTACATGTATCACTTCAATTTGTTGCTTCATTTTACAGGGAAAAAGCTGATAGATATTTCTTTTTACCTTTTTAGAAACCTTGGAAAAATGGCAGACAAAGTGCAAGGTAGACATGAAAGAAGTGAAACTTCCATCTTTCACCATGGATTGATGAAATTACTAGTACTGGAAGAATTAAATAAAGTAGACAGAAAATGGGCATATTTCTTGTTTATGAATGGGTATGAAATGGATGTTTTATCTCCAAGGAAAGCCTATAAACTCAAAACTCATTCTTCTAGGCAAGAGTTGAATACTACTGTAGAAGTAGAAGGGAATCAACAAGAATTTCTAAAAGCTACAGCCAAAGACGTAGAAGTAGAAGCTAATTTCATCCAAAAGGCAACCCCGCATCCAGCAACTAGTAAGCATGCTAAAAAGCATGACATAATTAGCAAGACTAAACCTGTAGAAAAAAGGTCTAAAAGAAGCACAAAGGAAACTATTGGAGGTAAAGGCAGGCTTGAAGAAATCTTACAGGCTATAGACATTGCAGAAACCCATGTAGTGAAAGCAACTGATGTGGAAGGATCTAAGATTAAAAGGAAGGGGCCTATGGCCAAGAAATTAGATTTTTCATCAGAGGATTCAGGTTTTATTTTTAAACCTAGAAAGCCTTTCACTATATCACAGATTTCTGAGACTATCACCATTGGAAATAAGTAGCAGAAGGGAGATAAAGAAAAAAGGGCAGCAGTACAAGAATTCATAGTCATATCTCCTATTGAGACAGAGGTTACTAAAGAAAAGAAAGGTAAATCTAAATGAAAGATTTAGAAGAAATCTAAGGCAGATTTTCCAAAGGGAAAGCTTAAAGATAAGGAAGAAACAGTTAAATAGAGAAAGGGAAAGGAAAAAGATATAGAGAAAAATGAAAAAGAGTTTCTTGAAGAATAGTTAAAAATAGCTAGGGAAGAGTTGTATGAAACAAAGAGAGAGCTAGAAAGATACAAGCAAGATAAACAAATGATAGAGGAGGTGGAAAAGAAAGTGAATGATCGGGTTCTCATTTTGAAAAATCTATTGGAAAGGCCAAAAACTTGTTGAAGAAATCACAGCCTTTATGCATCATTATGACACACAAAAGGCAGAGGAATTTATGGTTATAAGCAGAGAGGAAAATTCTTCAGAGACAATTCAAAGAGTTGAAAGAAAATATGGAGATGATGAAGAGAGAATTAGAGAATAAATATTTGGAAAGAGGAGCTATGGAAAAAACTATTGAAGTTTCTCACGAAGAAACTGCTGGTAAATAAGAAGGTAACAATGGGTTATAGAGCTTTTTTATCTTATATTATCATACTTTACATGCAGGTATATTCATGGATATTTTCAGAGCCCAGATCCTAAGTTTTTTCAAGTCTTTGAAAAATTAGGAAATTTCGCAGCGTATGCCAGGCTTGAAGCCCAGTTTTTGCTGCGGAATTTTCTAAGAATTCTTTTTGTTTTTTAAACCATTAAAAATGACATGTTTAAAGAGTTGTGAAGGTTGTGTTTAATTTTTTTTTTCTCACTTAACACCCTCTAATGGTCAAGAATAGCAGAAGATGATCACATATGACCTTTTTTGAGCTTTTCTACGAAATTCGCTACGAAAGTAGCTCAAAACTCTGTTTTGACAGCAAGGAAAAGTTTTGGAAGAAGGTGAAGGGTAAATGACTATTTCAAATTTATTCGCTATGAGGAATGACAAAGAGTATCAGGGAAATAATAAAGAGTATCACATCAGAATATTGCTAAGTGGAGATATTTTTTTATGGATACAATTCGAAGATACCAGCTCACTATGTTGCCATATCATCAAACTGGCAACTCCTTAATAGTAGGCAGAAAAGCTTCATGAAGACAGTTAGAGTATTAATGTTTTGTTTGTGGCCAGTATGGTTGAAAGACATGATTCCTTTCAAGGAATATTTGGATCATCTTTATATTAAATTTAATAAGTAAGTGTTTGAGTCATAGTAGGACTCTAACTCCTAATTCGAAAGGTGTCAGTTCTAGTTTTAAATATCTAGTTAGTGGTTAGATTTGGTGTCAGTAATAGAGTTTAATGATCTAGCCACTTGGAAGATTGGATGTAAAGGCTAGATGCCTATAAGTAGTAAGTACTTCGATGTATGAAAGGCTAGAAAATGTTATCTCAGCAGACTATTTTATTGTAAAGCTTTTGGAGTTTCTAATATATATAATAACAATACCACTTTTCTTCACCTAAGATTATTAGTATATTTCAATGAGTTTATATCCTATCTTTTGAAATGTTTTTCTTGCAAATTCTTAATGCTTATTACTCAGAATTCATGATTGTCATGCTTTGACTTCCTTTAAGTATTAAGCTATGTTCAAATGAGTTTTAGGTCTGATCTTGAAAGGTTTTCTTCAATATCTTAATGCTTATGACTCAGAATTCATGATTGTTCATGCTATAACTTCCTTTAAGTATTAAGCTATGGTGAATCTCTTTTAGTATCTTGATTTCAATACCTTGATGTCTCATCACTCAGAATTCGTGTATCAACATGCTGTAACTTCCTTAGAACCTCAAGTTATTGGGATTTTCCTGAATGTGTTATCATTTCATTGAAATATATACAAGCCTCAGCTACCAAAAGGTGAGCCTTTGTCATCTTTATCCCTGTCACTGACTCCATAGCCCAATGGTAGAAAGCCTTCATCTTTTCAACCTATAAACATACAAAACCAAGACATAATTCATAGATTTAACCATCTATCTATATATTTATTGTATATCATTAACCCTTGAGAGAGACCTCTCATATTGAGGAGGCTAAGCCTCAGTCATAATATTGGTTTGAAATAGGTACACTGAAGTTTTCTGATCAGCAACCAATCAGGTACGATTTTGGTGGTAACATTTTGGCGCCATTGTCCGGGAACGAAGGTATAAATTTTCCCTGGGAAGAACGACAAAGTTTTAGTTCTAAGGTCTGAGAGAAGCATTTCTGCTCCGGCGACTCCACACATCAAATAATAAATTGGAAGGTGACTCCACTGGTTGAATATCAGTAGCTTGATGAAGTTCCAAGATGAGTTCCATTGCAAGAATAAATGCCAGGTATGCCCCTATTTATCGGTCTCATATCCCTGGTTTTTCAAATCCTATGCTAAAGGTTGAATGGTTAATTTATCTTCCAATATTTAAAGATGAAAAGAAAGACAATGCTACTCCTCATTTGGTTAGATTCCATATGCATGTACACAGTCTTAAGGTTCGGTTCCCTGAGGATTGTCTCATGAAGATGTTTATGGCCACTTTAGAAGGAAATGCATGGTCTTGGTATGAAAGCTTGCCAAATAGTTCATTATATTCTCTTTCTAATTTCCATGTTGTATTTTATGAGATGTATGAAGAGTGTCATCCCTCCTTATTTCTGATAAAAAACTGTTGTAAACACCGTGTGAGTTTTATTGAATATTTGGAGAATTGTTATGAATATGATGAGTTCATGGATGAGGAAATTTTAGAGGCCCTTCATGACAATCCCTTTCATCACCAAGAAGAAAGGATATCCTCTCTCTTGGATGAAAATGAAACCCAACAGGAGTTTATTTATGATAATCATGTTACATCCTCTGAGTTTGATGAAAATTTGTAGTAGACTTGTCAGTATTTTGATCATCAGGAATATGAGAATCATTTCAAACAACAAGAGGAAATATTGGAAGATAATTGCTACAACCCTCAGGTAAAAGATGAAGTTTATTCTTCATGTCATTCCTTGCATGAGCCTACATCAAATGATGATCACACTAATGAAGAAGTGGGTGAAATTTTTTCTTTATCCTTGTCTTCTAATCTGAAATCATTTGAGTGCAAGTCAGAAGTTAAGATTCAATTTGTGGATGAATTTGCTAAGAACATTGAAAAGGACATTGAATTTTTAGAAGGTCAAATTCAACCTTATAGGATCCATGATCAAGATCATTCTTTTCAAAAGTTGTTAATGCCAGAAAAAAAAGAGAGGGTGTTTCTACCTTTCTCCTTTGAGTTTGTGGAAGAATACAATGCTTTTGAAAATCAGTTTGATAGCACACAATTGAAATCTTGTGTGGGTGAGAAAAGCATATGTGAGTTGTTCAAAGTTACAGAACGCCATGAGAAGCATCAAATAGATCATGTATTCTTTGATCCTATATCTAACTACATGGAAGAGTTCTATAGTCCAGATTTTCAATTATATTTTCATTATGAGGAAAAAATCCATTTTATGTTGCCTTGGTAATTTCAGTATCATGCTTACTTTTGGTTCAAGTGCAGTCAACAGGTTCAAGTGTCAGATCAGATCAATGACTGGCTTCATTGGAAGTTTCATGTTGCTTGAGTTAAAAATGGAGATTGCAGCTAATAGGGTAGGTAGGAGTGTGTGAATAAGCTCAAAGTTGACTGAGCATCTTTTCAGTAGGTACAAAGTTGATCTTTCAGCAGTAATCATCAAGCTTGAGCCCGAGGATAAGGCCATAAGAATTTGAAGAAGAATTGGAAAAATTTCAGAGTTTTTATTCCAAAAGGATGGATGGCACTGGAAATACAGGTTCTTTGGTATACCACAGGGGCACACCATCCCAAGTGGAGCCACTGTTATCACATCCTAAATTTTCAAAAACATAACTTGAAATGTGTCAAGTTTGTATTTAGATTGGTTAGATTGCATAGCATCATGAAATGATAAATTTTATGAGTAGCATAAGCTTCAAAGATTATTTTAAGTTGTTAGGGATGATCTCAAGTCATATCAAAGGAAAAAATCTCGAATAGATACTTTATAATGACCTAAAGTCTCAAATCTAGCCACCTGTCAGAATTTTTCTGAGTCTGCAGCGATTTTAGTACTAAATAAGCAGATTTTGCTGTGGAAACACCTAGTAGTTTTGTAGAGAAACTGACGCTTGTAAAGCTAAATGCGCTACGAAACTGTGTCATCCTATAACAATTTTATGCATAATGATGAGTTGTTAAACTTTGAGGGTTTCGAGGTCATGCTGTCAGGGTAGGGTCATCATTGAAAGTCTTAAGCACGTTTTGCAATCAACTACCATTTTCTTAATAAGTCTCATCTCATTTTTTCAAATCCGTCCCTCATTCCTCACGCTTTATTTTCCGCCCTTGTAAGCTACTACCAAATTAGCTTGTTTTCATTTGCATCTCCCGTAGAAATCCTCTGTCATGTCAGCCCTATTTTACCATAATAGCTTGTTTTCATCAAAGGCTTTTACTGAATAGGTGTAAATATCCAGAGAAGGCCACTGCTACAAAACAAGAAGAAATGGCTACACAAAAGAAAGTAAATAAAGGAGGCCTCCCATTTAGGTATGAGCCTACAAGTCCAAGATTAATCATGGAAGATCCATATTTCGTGGAAATTTTTACAAGAGCAGGATGCATTCATTTCTTTCAAAAGTTGCAAGGTCATCACAAACAGGTATCACAATACTTTGTACTCAATTTCAAAGGAACATCTACCAAAGCTGGTTTTCTTCATGTGCCAATTTCCCCTGATAGTATTTCTCAAGCAACTGTGATTCCTAGGACCAGAGAAGAATGGCTTAAAGCTACAAATTTTTATTTAAAGAGTTGTGATGATTTAAAGAGTTGTTGATTTAAGCTGCTACCAAAGTAACTTGTTGTCATTTGCATCTCTTGTAGAAATCCTCTGTCATGTCAGTCCTCTTTTACCATAACAACTCATTGTCATCAAAGTCTTTTATCGAACAGGTGTAAATATCCAAAGAAGGCCACCACTGCAAAACAAGAAGAAATGGCTACACCAAAGAAAGTAAATAAAGGAGGTATGCCATTCAAGTACGAGCCTACAACTCCAAGATTAATCATGGAAGATCCATATTTCGTGGAAATTTTTACAAGAGCAGGATGCATTTAGTTCTGTCAAAGGTTGCAAGGTCATCACAAACAGGTATCATAAGACTTTGTACTCAATTTCAAAGGAACATCTACAAAGGTTGGTTTTCTTCATGTGTCAATTTCCCCTGATAGTATTTCTTAAGCAACTGGGATTCCTAGGACCAGAGAAGAATGGTTTAAAACTACAAAGTTTGATTTAAAGAGTTGTGATGATTATCTAAAGCGTTACCATGTAGGGATAAATATGATTGTAGGGATTCCCAGAACTTGCCTTAGCCATAACTACTCTAAATTATTGACAGTCATACAGAAATAATTTACATGTGAAGGTAGATTCCATACAATATACATGTATCACTTCAAGCCGTTGCTTCATTTTACAGGGAAAAAGTTGATAGATATTCCCTTTTACCTTTTTAGAAGCCTTGGAAAAATGGAAAACAAAGTGCAAGGTAGACCTGAAAGAAGCAAAACTTCCATCTTTCTCCATGGATTGATGAAATTACTAGTACTGGAAGAATTAAATAAACTAGACAGAGACAGGGCATCTTTCTTATTTATGAATGGATATGAAATGGATGTTTTATCTCCAAGGAAAGCCTCTAAATTCAAAACTCCTTCTTCTAGGCAAGAGCTGAATACTACTGCAGAAGTAGAAGGGAATCAACAAGAAGGTTTAAAAACTACAGCGAAAGACGTATAAGTAGAATCTAATTTCATCCAAGAGGAAACACCACATCCAGAAACTACTAAGCATGCTAAAAAGCATGACATAATTAGCAAGACTAAACCTGTAGAAAAAAGGTCGAAAAGAAGCACAAAGGAAACTATTGGAGGTAAAGGCAGGCTTGAAGACATCTTACAGGCTATAGACATTATAGAAACCCTTGTAGTGAAAGAAATTGAGTTAGAAGGATCTAAGATTAAAAGGAAGGGGCTTATGGCCAAGAAATGAGATTTTTCATCAGAGGATTCAGGTTTTCTTTTTAAACCTAGAGAGCCTTTCACTAGATCACATATTTCTGAGACTATCACCATTGGAAATAAGCAGCAGAAGGGAGATAAAGAAAAAAGGGAAACAATACAAGAAGTCATAGTCATATCTCCTATTGAGAGAGAGGTTACTAAAGAAAAGAAAGCTCAATATAAAAGAAAGATTCAGAAGAAATCTAAGGCAGAGTTTCCAAAGGGACAGCTTAAAGATAAGGAAGAAACAGTCAAACAGAGAGATGGAAAGGGAAAAGTCATAGAGCAAACTGAGAAAGAGTTTCTCGAAGAACAGTTAAAAGTAGCTAGGGAAGATTTGTATGAAAAAAAGAGAGAGCTAGAAAGATACAATCAAGATAAACAAATGATATATGAAGTGGAAAAGAAGGTGAATGATCAGGTTACTCATTTTGAAAAATCTATTGGAAAGGCCAAAAACTTGTTGAAGAAATCACAGCCTTTACACATCATGATGACACACACAAGGCAGAGGAATTTATGGTTACAGGTAGAGAGGAAAATTCTTTAGAGACAAGTCAAAGAGTTGAAAGGAAATATGGAGATGATGAAGACAGAATTAGAGAAGAAATATTTGGAAAGAGGAGCTATGGAAAAAACTATTGAAGTTTCTCATGAAGAAATTACTGGTAAATAAGAAGGTAACAATGGATTATCGACCTTTTTTGTCTTATATTATCATAATTTACATGCAGGTATATTCATGGATCTTTTTAGAGCCCAAATCCTAAGTTTTTTCAAGTCTCTAAAAAATTAGGCAATTCCGCAGCGTATGCCAGGCTTCAAGCCCAGTTGTTGCTGCAGAATTTCTGAAGAATTCTTTTGGTTTTAAAACACTTAAAATGACATGTTTAAAGAGCTGTCAAGGTTGTGTTTAATTTTTTTTTATCACTTAACACCCTCCAATGGTCAAGAATAGCAAAATATTATCACAGATGACCTTTTTTGAGTTTTGTTACGACATTCGCTACGAAAGTAGCTCAAAACTATGTTTTGATAACAAGGCAAATTTTTGGAAGAACGTGAAGGTTAAATGACTATTTCAAATCTATTCTCCATGAGGCATGAAAAAGAGTATCAGGGCAATAATAAAGAGTATCAGATCAAAATATTACTAAGTGGAAATATTTTGTTATGGATACAGTGCGAAGATACCAACTCACTATGTTTCCATATCATCAAACCGACTGCTCCTTAATAGTAGGAAAAGCAGCTTCATGAAGACAATCAGAGTATTAATGTTTTTTTTGTGGCCAATATGGTTGAAAGACGTGATTTCTTTCGAGGAATATTTGGATCATCTTTAGATTAAATTTAATAAGTAGGTGTTTGAGTCATAGTAGGACTCTAGCTTCTAATTCGAAAGGTGTTAAATCTAGTTTTAAATATCTAGTTAGTGGTTAGATTTGGTGTCAGTAATAGAGTTTAATGATCTAGCCACTTGGAAGATTGGATGTAAAGGCTAGATGCCTATAAGTAGTGAGTACTTTGATGTATGAAAGGTTGGAAAATGTTATCTCAGCAGACTATTTTATTGTAAATATTTTGGAGTTTCTGATATATATAGTAACAATACCACTTTTCTTTACCTGAGATTCTTAGTATATTTCAATGAGTTTATGTCCTATCTTTTGAAATTTTTTTCTTCCAAAGTCTTAATGATTATTACTCAGAATTCATGATTGTTCATGCTATGACTTCCTTTAAGTGTTAAGCTATGTTCAAATGAGTTTTAGGTCCTACCTTGAAAGGTTTTCTTCAATATCTTAAAGCTTATTACTCAGAAGTCATGATTGTTCATTTAAGCTATGGTGAATCTCTTTGAGTATTTTGCTTTCAATATCTTGATGTCTCATTACTAAAAATTCGTGTATCAACACACTATGACTTCCTTTGAACCTCAAATTGTTGGGATTTTCCTGAATGTGTTATCATTTCATTGAAATATATACAAGCCTCAGCTTCCACAAGAAGAGCCTTTGTCATCTTTATCCCTGTCACTAACTCCATAGCCCAATAGTAGCAAGCATTCATATTTTCAAATTGTAAATATACAAGACCAAGAAATAATTCATAGAGTTAGCCATCTATCCATATCCTTATTCTATATCATTAACCCTTAAGAGAGCCCTCTCAGATTGAGGAGGCTATGCCTCAGTCACAAGATTGGTTTGAAATAGTTACACTGAAGTTGTCTGATCAGCAGCCAATCAGGTACGATTTTGGTGATAACAGCTAGAAATAAACATCCATTTGTAAATCGTTTTATCTAGATTATTTGCAATTCAGAATTATTATAAACAAAGAAAGAGGACATGCCCCTACCTTGAAATCCAACATTCAATGCAGTCTTTTATCTAGTCGCTCCAAAGAGGCTTCTCTAGTAAGTAGAACTTGCAATCAAAGTGTTAGGTCCCTATATTACTATTTTAGTCCCTTATTGTTATTAGTATAACCCTCTTATTGTTATTGTTGTACCCCTGTAACCCTAATATTGTTATTATTGTGCCCTTTCATTATTATTGTTAGGTCGTTTAGGATTATATTGTGGCCCCATGGACTCCTATATATAGAAGGAGGTTTTGGTCATTTGTAGCATCCAAGAATTGTTCATTTATGTAATTTATTGGAGGTTTCCCCCTCGAAGTGTCGGATTTCTAAGGCGTTGATCTCTCTTTTCTTCTATTTTTGGAGTTGGTTTCATAACATTTGGTATCAGAGCTTTGGATTCTAGGGTTTCACTGCTCCAAATAGGTCATCGTGGAATTTTTGCTATAAATTTTTTTCTATGAAGTTTCAAAAAATGAAATTTTTAGAGCGCGAAGCTAAACTCCTGAGGAACATCGTCGCAAAATTTCAGAGCTTGGTTCGCAATATTTTCAGAGATATGATCCATGGAAGTTAGGGCTTTTTGTAGGCTCTTGGATTTAACCTAAATAGGTCATCACAAAAATTTTGTTATAACTTTTTTTATACGAGGATTCAGAAGCTAAAATTTTCATAGCGAGAACCCGAAATACCGAGGAACGTCGTGGAAACATTTTAGAGATTGATTCACATTATTTTTGGAGGTAAGATATATGGAAGTTAGGGCTTTTTCAGGCTCCTAAATTTCATCTCAAAGAGTTTATCGTGGGAAAATCTTCATAACTTTCTCTCTGAGCATCAGATTGGAATTCTATAAAGAGTGGACACAATTAGATGAACTGTAGTTCCTTTTTATCAATTTCAGAGCCGAAGGGGAAACATTGACACGTGGCAAGTCGTACAATTTCGCTCTACTGAACCAGTCCATAATTAGGTCATTGTGGGATATTTGACATAAATTTGCCTTGAAGAATCCAAATCAAGTTAGAAATGTGGCATTCGAAAGAGGATTAAGAGAGCTACCTTAGGGCCAAATTTCTGATATTGAAGATCTGAAATCATAAATATAATTCAATTTCAATATCGAGCTCCTCAAAAGTGATAAAAAAGTGTGTATTTTTTTTCTGAATTGCATAAGTATTGTGTAAAAAAACAGTTTGAAGTGATTCCAAGGGCCTATTGAGCATATATTTCAGTATTGGGTTCTAAAATTCCTCCTAAAAAGAATTCAACACCCATTAAGCCCTCAGAATACTCTACTATGACTCATGAAGATGAAGAATTGCAACATGATCTATCAAAATTACAAGAGCAAGTGCACCAGATTTCGCTTTCGCAAAGAGAAAAAAAAATGAAATGGAAGTTTTGAAGAAATGCGTGGAAGCGAAGATGGATGGTTTGAATAATAATATGGATGGTTTGAATAAAGGTGTGGAAGCTAATATTGAGGACATGGAAGAAAAAATGAAAGACAACATGGAAAACATGAAGAATGATCTAAAAGCATACATGGAAGGTTTGAGAAAGTTGATACAAGAAATGATTCCTAATGGCAAAAAGATAGTAGAAGAAACTCATGATGAGAACAAAATAGATGTTAATTGTGATTTCATAAACTCTAATGCTGGATGGAAGAACCACCATATTCCAAAGATGGATATGAGGAAGTTTGATGACAAGGATCCCGTAACATGGATACTACAGATGGAGCAATATTTTCATCTCAATAATGTGAAAAACAAACAAAAGGTATGCATTGAAACTTTACATTTAGAACAAAATACATTTGTATGGTATCAACGGCTTTTCTCCTGTAAAAAAATTGTCACTTGGTCAATTTTTACAGAGGAAATGATAGCACATTATGAGGATACAAAGATCAACACTTTCTTTAGCCAATTGATAAATCTCAAACAAAAGGGTTCAATGGTGGAGCACATTGAGGACTTCCAAAAATTGAATATAAGGGTAACTGATATTCCAAAGTAACACAGGATTGATGTCTTCATAGGTACTTTAAAGGAATTATTTTACATAGATTGTGAAGAGGAAGAAGAAAATGAACAAGAAGAAATTATTTTACATAGATTGTGAAGAGGAAGAAGAAAATGAACAAGAATCTTCAAAAGAAGAGGATGTACACCAGGAATCAACCCTAGAAGAGGAAGAAATGAATCTGACCATATCATGTAATGCATTGGTACGAATTACCAATCCTTAAACTCTCAAGATAGAAGGACATATCAAGAAGAAAAAGGTAATAGTGTTGATTGATTCGGGTAGTACGCATAATTTTATTCGTTGTAAGGTAGCCAAGGAATTGAATTGTTTCCTATACCCAACATCAGAATGTCAACTGACGGTTGCAAATGGAGGAACTATAAATTGCTCTAGAAAATACCATAATATCAAGCTAACCATGGGGGAATATGTATTGAATAATCCAATGCTTTCCATTCCAATGGGAGGTGTTGATGTTGTACTAGGAGTACAATGGTTACAATCTTTGGGGACGGTAGATTTTAATTTTCAAGAACTTTTCTTGAATTTTTTCAGAAGGAAAGGAAGTCGAATTACGGGGTATCGCAGGGAATTCAGGAAACATAATAAGATATAATGTCAAGACAAATATTTTGAATAAAGAACAACGAGGCATAATTGTACAATTATGATCACTAGAAGTTCCAACATCAAAATCATCTATTTTTGTAGATCTCCAAAAAGTCCTGGACAATCATTCCAAGGTGTTTGAAACTCCCAAAGGACTCCCACCTATTCATGATCATGATCATGCTATTCATTTGATTCTAGGAAGTGTTCCTCCAAACATCAGGCCTTACATATATCTTTATGTCCAATAAAGCAAAATTAAATGTATGATTGTAGAGATTCTAGAGGCTGGTACAATTCAACCTATTCAATGTTATTTCTCTACTCTAGTAGTATTGGTGCACAAGAAGGATGGATCATGGCACATGTGTCCAGATTATAGGGAGCGCAATAAGCTCACTATTAAGGATAAATTTCCCATTCCTATAATTGATGAATTATTGGATGAGTTACACAGAGCAATTTATTTCGCCAAGTTGGATCTACATTCGGGATATCATCAAATTAGAATGAAGTAGAGAATATTTCAAAAATAGCATTTGAACTCATGAGGGTCATTATGAATTTTTTGGTCATGCCTTTTGGCCTTACCAATGCACCTTCTACATTCAGGTTGATGATTATTCAAACCCTTCCTTGTTATTGCTATTATTTTTTGATGATATATAATCTACAACGGGTCTTGGAAGGATCATGTTGACATGTTGACAGGGTGCTCAAACTGTTGTAGGAGAAACAATTATATGCAAAAAAATCCAAATGTTTCTTTGGAGTACACGAGGTGGAATATCTCGGTCATATTGTATCTCACGAGGGTGTTAAGGTAGACCCTAACAAAATTAAAGCCATTAAGGAATGGAAAGTCCCCACAACCATAAAGCATTTGCGAGGATTTCTCAGGTTAACAGGGTATTATCACAAGTTTGTAAAGAATTATGGGAGAATAGCAGCACCTCTAACAACATTATTGAAGAAAGATTCATTTTCATGGACTCCTGAAGCAACCAAGGCCTTTGAACATCTTAAAGAGGGCAATGTTCCAAGCACCGGTCTTAGCTACACCAGACTTCACAAAAACCTTTATTATGGAATGCGATGCCTCAAGAAATGGAATTGGTGCTATTTTAAAGCAAGAAGGAAGACCCATTTCTTTTGAAAGCCTTCCAATCAAAGGAAAGTATTTACATAAAGCTATTTATGAGAATGAAATGTTGGCAATACTACATGCACTAAAGGAATACAACCTACTCAATGAAGACATCAAGTAAAAATGATCATGATAGTCTTAAACACTTTTTTTGGAACAAAGACTATCTTTAGAAGAGTTAAAATGGGTCACAAAGATGTTGGGTTTTGACTTTGAAATAATCTACAAAAAAAGGAAGAAAAATCTTGTTGCAAATGCAGTTTCAAGAAAATATGAGGATGTGGAAGCATTGCTTTGTGCCATTTGTATTATCCAACGTGAGTAGATAACCGAAGCAAGGGATGAATGGAAGAATTATGAAGAGGTTTGGACACTCATTAAAAATTTGCAGCAAGATCCTACCACACCTGAAACATTTAGTTGGAAAAATGATTCCTTATGGTACAAAGATCGCTTATATCTTTGTAAGACTTCCTAACTAAAACAAAATATTATTTTGGAATTTCACACTTCTCCTTTAGGAGGTCACTCGGGATTTTTAAAAACTTACCATAGGGTGAAGAAATATTTTTTTTAGGATGGCCTTAAATCTGATATTCAAAAGTTTGTAGCAGAATGTTTGTTTTGCCAGCAAAATAAAGTTGAGACAATTAAGACCCTGGGTCTTCTACAACCTTTATCCATTCCAAATCAACGTTGGGAGGAGATTTCAATGGATTTTATCACAGGTTTCCCCAAGTCTGAAGGAAAGAGTGTCTTCATGGTGGTAGTTAATAGGCTTACCAAGTATGCACACTTTGTCTTGTGCTTATCTTATCCATTTAAAGTAATTACGCTGCTACTACTTATGAATAATAATTCAAAGTTACATGGAAACTTTATTATTGTGAGGACAGAGATCCATTTTACTGGAAATTTTTGGACGGAGTTATTTTCTTGTTTGGGTACTCAACTAGCTCATAGCTCATCTTATCAACCTCAATCTGATGATCAAACTGAGATAGCAAATAAATGTTTGGAAGGACATCTTCGTTTTTTTCTATCTGTTAAACAAACAAAATGTTTTAAGTGGTTACCTCTCACTTAATGGTGGTATAACACTTCCTTCCATATTGTAGCAAAAATGACCCCATTTATGGAACTTTATGGATATCATCCACTATCCATCACATCATATTTAAGAGAAAATTCCAAGGTTCAAGCAGTGGAAGATCACATCGAGCATCAACAAGAAGTTCTCCAAATCTTAAAGGATAACCTAAATTTGGCACAAAATTGAATGAAGCAACTGGCAGATCAACATCACAGCGAGAGAAGTTTTGATGTAGGAGACTGGGTATTTTTACGACTACAACCATACCAACAAATGTCCCTCAAGCAAGCTAAGAAGGATAATAAATTATCGCCAAAGTAACATGGTCCTTACAAGGTGTTGCAAAAGATTGGTAATATGGAATACAAATTGGAGCTTCCTTCTTCTTCGCGAGTGCATCCAGTTTTCCATGTTTCATGCTTAAAGAAAGTTATAGGTGAAAATATTCTAGTTAAAACAATATTGCCAGAACTTGATGAGGAAGTAAAAATCATATTGGAACCTGAAGTGGTCACGGACACAAAAACTCGACAACTATGAAATCAATCAATTTCAGAGTATCTCATCAAGTGTAAGAACTTACCCACCAAAGCTTCTACATGGGAGGATGAGAATTTTATACAGAAGCACCCAGAGCTACTCAAGCATTGAGGACAACAATTTTTTGAAGGAGAGGGGCATGTTAGGTCCCTATATTACTAGTTTAGTCCCTTAGTGTTATTAGTATAGCCCCCTTGTTGTTATTGGTGTACCCCTGTAACCCCAATATTGTTATTATTATTCTCTTACATTATTATTGTTAGGTTGGCTAGGATTATATTGTGGCCCCATGGACTCCTATATATATAAGGAGGTTTTGGTCATTTGTAGCATCCAATAACTGTTCATTTATGTAATGTATTAGAGGTTTCCCCCTCGAAGTGGCTAATTTCTAAGGTGTTGATCTCTCTTTTCTTCTATTTTTGGAGTTGGTTTCATAACACAAAGACAAACAAAAGAATTAAAAGCACCTGCAACATCTAATAATTAAGAACAACTAATCTAACTTAGTGATAAAGGAGTCTAAGTATTGAATTATTCAAATAAGCACAAGAACTACTCAATGAGAAAAGGAGATACATATGTATTATCTTTGAATGAAAAGAGTAACTTTACAACTGGATGCCTTGATGGTGTACAAGTTTACCCAGGGGTCCTAAACAATCGTTCCTCCTTCATTTTGACAATATTTCCTCTCTTTGAACCAACATGGAGTTATGGACATAAGGGTGTTATCATTCTCATGCCAACAACAACTAGTGTAGAGAGTATGCTCTCTTGAGAATTTATTCAACAGCTAAAATGTATGTCTACCATCTACCTTTGAGACTAAAACATGAGCTCAATTTATAGAGAAATGGAGGTACTTTCAGTTCCTTGAAGAGGGGGATGGATTCCTCTCATGAAGGGATTTGAGCTCCATAGACCAAGGGATAAGCTCCATGAGTTGAGGGATAGAGCTCCATGAGTGGAGGGATAAAGCTTGAACTGATCGCGCCTCTAAAAGCTTCTAGTTGGGAGAATATTCGACCAACTGGGCTTCTAGAACTTAATTTTTCCTTTATTTGAATTTTTATGGGGGACCACAATTTTTCATAGTAGAACGTGCGGGAGCTGCCATAGGCTATAGAATAAGTATCCGCGAACCCATAGGAAAAGGGTAAAAAAAATTCAGAGTTAGACTTTTAAGGGTTTTAATGAGATTTTCTCCAATTCCAAGTCTTGGTTCAGGAACATTAGGGTTTTTGACTTCTAAGAGAGCATAATATAGGTAGTGATGAACCTATATGGACAGTCAAATGCCATGGTGACAAAATAACGTGTAACATATTTCCCCCTAAAGTGCGAAGTCTGAGGTTTTTCTGAAGAGTGAAGTGATTTATCATTCCAAGGATTGGATTGCGGACACATTGGTCGAAAACCTGTAAAACATTCAATGCACATATATATA
Organism: Pinus albicaulis; assembly: GCA_034641835.2. Taxonomy (NCBI): domain Eukaryota; kingdom Viridiplantae; phylum Streptophyta; class Pinopsida; order Pinales; family Pinaceae; genus Pinus; species Pinus albicaulis. Next base: position 113,832,193 of record CM076584.1, on the reverse strand, counting down.
TATATATATATATATATATATATATATATATATATATATATATATATATATATATATATATATATATATATATATATATATATATATATCATCGCTGAGATAGGCATTCCCATACTCAAATCAAAACTAAGTAAATGTTCTGGTACATATATGATTTTAATATTACATCAATAGTAGACATAGTATGGACGCATCCATCTGTCATAAGTAGTCTATTGTATCATGAATAATAAAAATCCTCGCATCCTGGATGGTGGAAACTAGATCCAGGGTCTTGATTTCTGCTTCCCGAACTAGTACGATTCTTTCCATGCGATTGATTGTGTCAAAGTCAAACATGGTAGAAACCACTTGATTACTAGTCAGTGATGTGAATTGTTAACAAGTGTGAACGAAACTACCAATAATGACAATGGATCTCAAAGTAATAAGTACAGTCTATGAAGTGTGAATGAATTATTTTTATTCAAACACTTCATAGAATCATTAGATCGAAGGTCAATGATGCAACTTGTCATCGAAGGCGATAAACCTGCCATTAGGGCATGCAGATTCCAAGGTACTAATAAGATTCTAGATCAAATTTCTAGATGATGATTTGTCGTCGATAGAAAGTGACCCGTCGCAGGAAAGCCCACGACACGAAACCATTAGATCAAGTTCTAAAGAAATATTTTCAAGGAATGACTCAGGGATGGTCAACGCGAATGGAGATAAATGTTCGCAATGCATGGTTTATTTGGATTGTCTCTTGAACACATGACGACACTGCAGATGGTTTGGTAACAATTGACTTAAAGCTAATACCTAGAAACCGACTAAATACTTTCAATGTGGTTGATTAACTGTTAGACAAAGGATTTTCCCAACCCAGGTACAAGTATGACAAAGTGTCATGTTCAAGAGTGGTATACTGCTTTTTAAACAAGGGTGACAACGAGATTCTTTTTCCCTCTTTTTCCCCTGCCGTTACTAGAAATTACCTCTTTATTTTTTACAAGCTTGAAGAGGATAAAATTTTCTTGTTTGTATAAGCTCATCCTTCAGATGAGTCCATATTAGTATTAAAATCGAACCCTAAGAAGGAGTGGTTCGGTCCTGTTTTTAATCGACAGGTCCTTTCCTGTTAAATTTTAACGAGTTCAGAGTAAGAGAAACTCAACATTTTTCAGTTTTAGGGAGTCAGAAGAAAAACATAAGTAAACTCTGTGGTTGTACTTTTTCATAAATTTAGTCTCTCAAGCCTGAAAAAAGGATAAAATAATATAGGAGAGAACTCTATTGACCATGATTAGTCAACGTATACCTTTTTTGTAAATAGTCCATTTCAGTCCTAAAGAGGGGTAAACTTATACTGAAGGGACGACTGTTCATTTCAATTAACGAGTTCGAATAGTCAAGTACTCAGAGATATTTTCATATTTAGAGAGTCTGAAAAGGGCTTAAAAGAGAACTCCAGGGTTTTTCTTTTTCATAATTTTCAAGAGCCCGAAAAAGTGATAAATGTATGCTCAATGTCAAAATAATTCTTTTCACCGAAAAAATCTTGTATCCTACACAGAAAATCAAAAGATTACACATACCTATTTCCAAGAAGTAAAAATATCGAAAATAGCCTTTTAAAGTGAAAATAAATAAAATAGAATATTTTATTCATTCAAAAACTATAAAAAGTAGTTTAATAAAATCATTTTTACCTTTTGTCTTCATAGCAGTGAATTGAGAGCTTTTAGAAAAAATGTTTCGAAGCTAATATCAAGAGAAACGACCGTTCATTCTGTGATTCGTTAGAACCAGGGAATCCACATCATCTTACTCTTCATTTCTATCCCTTTCAATTCTTTTTTTAGCTTTAATTTTATTTTTTGGGAGGAATTTATGTTAAAAAATGTGCTCTTAGGGGTCCACAAGTCACGCGCGCGCTACCTGTGGACCTCGATAATTTTCAAAAGTAAAATTATCGGGTTACCGCGGTTTTTATGTGGAGCCCATGCAGACATTCGTACTGTCTCCACAAAAAAATTGAAGAGGCACCGTGACTGTTTTTAAATTTACAAATTCTCTTAAAAATTATTAAAGTTTTACACTCCAATGGTTTCTAACTTTCAAATGTGTTTATTTGCAGGCTATTCCACCATGCTAGAGTGGAAAGAACATGAGCATGAGGCTATAGACAATGAAGCGATGAATGATCCCGCAACAATGCGTGTGTTAAAAAATTGTTCTGGGTGATCCAAGGTATGAAAGCACAGGTAGAGTTGATGACATGGTTAGTAAATACATGGGAATTTCAAGATCAGTGCATTATCATTGGTGAACATTGGCTTGAAATCGAGCTCAAGGATATCTATTTCCTCACTGGATTGTCCCGAAGAGGATAAAACATATCCTTGTTTGGGGCTAGACAGGGTGGCCTACCCATTTCTAGCTACAACCAACAGTTTTGTATTGATGAAGCAGATCCAAAGGATAATCACATAGACATAAAAACTATATTGCGATTAGATATCAAAGTGATTGCATTCACAGTAACCAGGTTGTGTGGAAGTGCGGCTCCACATGTAGCCACTAAATCTCAAATGCAGACTGCGGTAGAGTGTTTCAAAGGTACCATATTCAACTGGTGCGAAGGGATATTGGCTAACTTGAAAGGAGAACTAACCAGAGAAAAGAATTAAAAGTTAAAAAACTTTGGTTATGGCGCCATTTTTATTTCTTTTTCTTTGGAGAGAATCCCACTTCTCGCCCCTCAACTTATTCCAGTATATCATGGGGAACCTCGGGAACCTCAGATGGTACGTTGGCTTGCATTAATGGCCCGCCATGGTGGCAATGGCATTTCAGTGATTTGGTTCACTCTTGCGTACTTTATATGGCTAAGGAACCAAGTCTCTAGCACAATCATCAATAATTTGGTAGATAAAGGGGGTAGGATAATTGTCTTTTAGACAATATTTATTGATATCCCTATAATCAACGCATACTCATATAGTCCCTTGTTTCTTGGTAATGGGAACTATATTAGATACCCAATCTATCAATGGGATTGGATAAATAAATCCTACTCGCAGTAGCTTTTCAAATTCAGCTTTGATAGCAGCAGCTTTTCGCGGATGTATTGGATGTAATCTTTGTCTAATAGGCTTGGCATCCAAGTATGTCTTTATTTCATGAATGACAATCTTTAGATCGATTCCTGGCATCTCTTCATAATACCAGGAAAATATGTCTCATAATTCTTGAAATATGGCCTTATATGCATTAATCTCTTCAGTCATACAAGAAGCGCCTCTATGAATGTTGTCAAAAATTCCAGGTTTAACTGATATGTCGATAGGAACCGTTGTAGAAATGTTTCCTAAATTAATCTAAGAATATGAATTTGTAATAGATATGGGATTATGTGGTTCCTTGACATAATCAATCGTAAAAATAGACGAAAAATCATTTTCAAACCTATCAAGTTCAGGGAAAAACGAAGATCTATGGTGTAGATCATCGCAGGGTAATTCATCCACAAACAAAAATTCTCGAATACTTTCATCAGTGTGAAACACTTGTTGAAAAGGATCGAAAAGTGATGTCAAGGCTGAGCTTGATGGTGAAGAATATTCTTTGGTGATCGCATTCTTTTGATCAGGTGTAGTTGAAAGTGTGTCAGAAAACGACTATATTTCTGCATATTCCATTTCAAAAGGACTCAAAGGCATCTCGCCATTGAAAGAATCCATTTATGACTCTGAAGGCACTACCCAAGTGTCATCAAATGGTATAGTGCTTGATGAAATCATATTGATGTTTGAAATGGTACGCGGTACATTGGGTGAAGGCATAGAGAAAGTTCCCATGAGAGCAGAGTCCTTTACTAAACCTAACCCAACATCTTCATATGGGATAGTTGATTTTCCAACATGTTGGATACTGTCTGTAGAAGCAGGGTCAGATGAATAATATGACAATTGATCGATTTTCACAATCTTTCCTTTATGAGGAAACATGATTAACCGAAAGAAGGATGAAATGACAATATTCATGGAATAAGACCAACTATGACCCAAAAGAAGGGTGTAATCCAGAGGGGCATCAACAATTTCCACATCTAGATTAACAATTTTTCCTTCAACTTCTATAGGTATATCCTGGAGTATTCTGTATGGATGAAATCCTCTTCCATAAAAGGCTTTAAGGATTGTCGGTGATTAGTTGAGTGTTGGAGAACCCAGATTTTTCCAACAATTTAACGACATTATGCACGTGGATGCCCCTTCATCAATTACAGTACGAAAAACTCGTCTTTTTTTTACTAATACTGGAATCTGAAAAGCCATCTGATGAGGGAGCCTCGGTGTAAAATTTTCTAGATCAAAGACCATGAGGTTAGAAAACTAAGGATATATAGCTCCAATAGCTGATAAAAGTAATTTCCTTTTGTTGGACATGATTGTAGCACTTCTAAGGCCAACATTTCTGAAGGGGATATCACCAAGCCTTCAACAATGTTGTAATTCTGAGCAGCTCTCGCATGTGGATTGAAAGCTGATTTTCAAAGTACACCATTAGCAAGTAGTTTAAACACTAGATCATGATTAGGTTTCTCGATGTGAAGTGGATCAGAAACCGAAGGAGATACAACTGGTGTTTGACTAGAATTATATGTCTCTTTACCAGTTACTGGATTTTTACTTCCATATTCTTTCGATCACGTCGCAACCATAAGCTCAGACATCATTGAAATATATGCCGATGAATTTGAATAAAATCCTATCATTTTGCTATCTTGAGTAGGAAAAGGATCCTTCAAGACAGCGGGTGTGGGTGAACCTTTGACGAATTTAGAGACCTCAAACCGATGTGGGCACTCTTTGGTAAAGTGATCCTCATCACGGATAGGATAAGGATAACAAGGTTTTCGCTTATCATCCGATGGTTCATTCTTTTCGTTTTTATCTTTAGGAGAGGAAGCTTGTTTTTTTTAATTCTTTCCTTTCTTCTTATTATCGGTTTTAGATTTAGCTGTAGATGAATCTACAACATGAATGTCAGTAGAAGTTTCAAGGGAAGAATCTCCTTTCGGTGAATCTGGTAAATTTATTATAGGAGAAGTGGTTTTTGAATACTTATTCTTACTCTTATTAGCACTAACTAAACCAATTACACTGTCTGCTGCATGAGAACCTAAAGGAGTTGTAGTTATTTGATCATGACGTGGTAAGTCAGGAATTTTTTCATATAAAGTACGGTACTGTGTATATACAAGATCTAAGTACTGAACTTGAGCAATGACCTGTTCTTCCGTAACAACCCCTCCCTCAGCCACATCTTTAGTGGTCTTTGGAAGTAATGATTTGATAAACCATTCTGCCAAAATATGATCTAGAATAAAAATTTCACTAAACGTCTTCTACGTCTCCATTCATGTATGTGATATGATATGTACATAGACGTAGATTGTTTTAATGAAGTCAAGAGTTTTGTGCCATTGTCGTATCGAACTTGCAACTGAAAGTGTGTTAAGAAAGCTGTTTCTAACGCATTGAAACTGTTGAATGAGCCACGTGATAGTTCAATATACCATTTTGCAGCTAAACCTATCAGTGTTCTCTGAAACAGTCTTAACCGAATAGAATCATCAATTAAAGATTTGGATGTGCACAAGAGGTGGTAATTCATGACATGGTTTGAGGGGTCTTCTCTTGATTTACCTTCGAACTTAGGAATATCACCGGGAAACTTATTCAGCATTGGCGGCCAATACGTAAGATAATAAATTGGATCATTCATTAGGCGCAAAAAATCGGGAAAATCCAAAGTTGCTATGAATGGTAAACGATGGTTAGGGTCCTGTTGAGAAAATTGATAACCTTGAGGAACTATACCAGTACCAGGAGGAGGATATCTAGAATATCCTAGAATAGCATGTACATTCGGGATTACAATGCCTCCTCCATAATCAGGGTTGGTCGGACCATACTCAGGTTGAGCTGGTATTTGATACGTGTAACCAAGGTACGACTGATGTTGGTATATTGGATTCTATGCTACAGTTCCATATTGATACTACCCTTGATATGGTTGATAAACAAACTGAGGTTGGCTTGTTACAATTATGCTTTTACCAGTTTGTCCCACAGGCATCTGAATAGTAGTCTGAACTGTGGGTCTAGGTTGTTGTGCAGTGACTGGAGGGATTTGTTGTGATACTTGAGGGTCTGTAGAAATAGGGGTTGCAAAATTCTAGGGATAGGTGTGGTAGGTTGAACAAAAGTTGGTGCAGCATTTTGAGGTGGAGTTCTAGGTGTACTCGGGCCAAGTTGTTGAACATTACTAGGTGCAGATACCTGTGGTATAACTTGAAGCGTAGGCTGTATAGGTTGTTGGATTTGACTATAACCAATTGGCTGACCAGGTTTATTGTAAGGTACTTACACGTTAAGTTGCAGATTCTATTGATTTGGTGTCGGATTCCACACTGTGTTTACTCCAGGATATGGGTCTCCCATTGAAGGTTGTGCTACATAAGAAGGACCATAACCAAGTTGATAATTTGGAACGTATGTTTGATAGTTGGCTGGATAATTACCACTAAAAGATTGACCTCCCTGAAACAATTATTGTTCTTGATAGAACTGCGGCCCTAAAGGAGGTTGTTGTCCTTGGAAATATTGTTGCCCTGGTATAGGGTATTGTCCTTGAAGAGGTTGCGAACCCTGAATGGAGTACTGCCCTTGAGGTTGATATTGTGCTTGAGGTGTGTACTATCCTTGCTGTTGGGAAAAATACTGAGAGGGGGGGGGGGTGAATCAGTATTTAGAGCTAACTGATAAAATTTTTACTTTTCTTTTCTCAAAACCCATACGCTACTTTACAGAACAAAACTAGCGATAGCATGATAGTCCTGGTTGAAACCCCACAGAGCTCAGAGCTCTTATTATGTATTTGATTCTTAAATCATTGCATCATTTATTCATCATATGTTAAGCAGTAAGCATGTGCAGTAAAAACAGAATAAACCATCACACATAAGCAACACACATGAACACCAGGATTTAAGGTGGAAACCCAAGTCGAGAGAAAACCACCGTTGCCATCGTCTCAGTCTTCAATATTTATTATAAAGAAAACATCTTACAACCATGTACTGGCGCAAACTCATACCAGCACACAGGCACCCACCTGCAGAAAGCTACAACCTTCTCTCGTTTACCAGCCGCTCCTAGAAGGGAGCTACAACCCCCTGCTCTCGTTTACCAGCCTCTCCTGGAAGAGAGCTACTACCCCCTGATATTAGCACCAGCCTCTACTGGCAGAAAGCTTCTACTTTCATACTGAAGGCTTCAACCCTCAAATCCACTGCAGACCACATTTCATCAATTTTCATACTGGATCAAACAGCTTCAACACAACCCTTCACTTATCAACAAAAATACTTTGCCCAATACTTCAAACAGAACAGTGAGACCACTGTAACCAGAATATGAGAGATAACCCAGACTTCAGAATAGATATGCAGATGTAAACTCAAACCTGAACATTCATTGAATCAAATATCATACGCTACTTTTCTTTACTGAAGTTGCGTACATACGCGCTTTCCTGCACACCAACC
>CM076584.1:113764390-113824487 GCA_034641835.2 Pinus albicaulis | reverse complement strand
GAGCTTGACACAAGACCAGGAACTGTGCTCCGACAAACCTTGTTTCATTTTTTAAGGAGCTTCACACAAGACAAGGAACTATGCTCCGACGACCTTGTTTCATTTTTTAAGGAGCTTGACATAAGACAAGGAACTCTGCTCCGGACACCTTGTTTCATTTTTTAAGGAGCTTGACACAGGGAAATGAACTATGCTCCGACCGACTTACATCAAAATGAACAAGAAGGCGGTGCTTCCAAGAGTTCCACTCCTGATGGAAGGGAAATATCCTGGAATTCAGGACCCAATGCTCCCAGTACATTATGGCACTCTGCATTAATACCTATGACAGACGCGGTAGAACATATAGCCGACCGTTGTATGGGGTATACAACTTATCCACAGAGATAGATCGCCTATAGGACTGGGGTAGCCACATTGTATCCAAAGAACCAAAGTTTCATCAAATTTTGATTCGTCGATCCGCCTCTTCATGGTGGAAAGCACATCACGCCAAAGAGGAGGGAGACAAGTGCTCCCATGCATAGGTAATCGCCGCTTCCCAAAAGCAGGACAAACCAGACCGAACGCACCATCACGCTCACATGACGCTTACCTCCCAAAGTAACAACCTTGGAAGTGAGCAACGTTGACTCTGCTTCTCCTATTGAATGACAATGTATTCTCAGACAAAAGAAGCGGTGGCAACCGAAAGCTCGTGGTTAAAGACAGAATATTAATAAGATGGGTCTTTCGCTTCATATAATGGTGCTGGGTACAACCAGACCAAGAGCCTGTACTGTGATCTCGAAAGGCACATAAGACGGAAGGCGAAATCCTGCAAATCGATTCCAATCAAAGGAAGCAACCAAACTACTCGGAGGGGCTACCATCGAAATGCGAAGGTCTTCCCCTGATGTTACGGAAGCAGAAGCCTCCTCCATGACCTCCATCTCGAAGGCGGGAGGAATATCCTTTGGAGCCTCCATCATGGGAGGCGGAGGAGCGGCAATCGCGCCCCAGGAGCAGATTGAAATCCAAGGGGCCTGGAACGACCATCACGTCCATATGGACGGTTTTACCTCCCAAAGTAACAGGTAACCTTGGAAGGATCCCCAATGGTTGACTCGTTCTTCTATTGAATGTCAACAGATTCTGCGTAACGGGCGCAAGCGGCGGCGAACCGAAAGCTTGCCAGGTAGTTGATGACAGAATACTAACAGAGGCGCCTTCGTCTATAATGGTGCTGGGTACAACCAGACCAAGAGCCTGTACTGTGATCTCGAAAGCCACATAAGATGGAAGGCGAAATCCTGCAAATCGATTCCAGTCAAAGGAAGCGACCAAACTACTCGGAGGGGCTACCATCGACAAGCGAAGGTCTTCCCCTGATGTTACGGTAGAAGAAGCATCCTCCATGACCTCCATCTCGAAGGCGGGAGGAATATCCTCTCGAGCCTCCATCATGGGAGGCGGAGGAGCGGCTTCTTGAAGCACAGGGACAGGAGAATCTTTCTCCAAGTCTGAAGAATCTGAAGAGACCAGAAGGACATGAGGGGTGTGAGATCCACTCTCGACAGAAAAGACCTGGTGCACCGCGGACGGGGCCAGTTCAACCGATCCTACGACCAATGGTTGGTCAGGGACGGATTCCTGAATCTGAATTTCTGGAGGAGTGGGATCGACCAAGGATGACCCTTGACCAATCACGGCATCAGCCGGTGGAAGACTCAAAGAAATCTGTTTATAACCAGCCGGGAGGCGTGGTGTAGAAACAGTCAGGTTGTCCAAGACTCGCTTGGCTTCATCCATATAAGGACAAAGGTGAATAGCATGGTGCCCTTCACACAACTTACAAGGATTGGTGATCTTACCCTGCTTCTTAGGAGCTTTACCAGTGCCCCCAACCTGACTCCCGAAAGCCAAAGACAACGGTGGGCGACCGTTGGACCATACTTCGAGTACCTTGGGAATGCCAGGGCAGTCTCGAAGAAGATGGTCTCCCGTGCACAACATGCACGGGAACTTGACTTTCCGAGGAGGGTTGGAAGGACTATCGAGAGGAGATTCCTTAGGGACAGTAGCTGTACATTTAGCCTCTCTCTTATTGGACTTCTTCTTCTTTGTCTTCTTCTTCTTCTTCTTAGCCACCTGGTTACTCGAATCCAGGCTTTCACCAGGCGAAGTAGAAGATGAGGACGCAGAAACAGGCGAAGAAGGGGAGAGGTCCACCTTGGAATCAACATGATTTTGTTCCATCGGAGGAACTGATTGAACAGTAGTGGAGACATTCAGGACAACAGAGGTTGAGAACAACCAAACAGGCAACCCAACAGTTAGCCCAGGAAGGGACAACGTCGCCATGTAAGGAGCACCAACATTTCCAAAAGGAGGAAAATGACCAGGATTCCCTTCTGAGGGGATTCCTTGGTTGGCGAACTCTGAAAAAGTTGCCATCAAAACTCAAAAGCACACACGGGCTGAAAACGAGTTAAGACACACGATCAAACGGTCAACAAGCAATGTCTAAATAGGTGTGAAATCGTGGGCGATTAATTTTACCACATTGGAAAGTAAGAAATTCTACCGTTTCATGTTTCAAGAGTCGAGAAACGATAAAAAGATGACTCTATCTCTTTCGGAGTTGACACAAGCGTGAAAGGACAAGCGCTTGACGGTCTTTTCAAGTTTAGGGAGTCAGAAAAGACCAAATGACTGCTCAGGAAAAACTAGGCACAAAGGGTGTGCCAAATATCCGTGAACTGCAATATACACCTTGGTTTCAAAAATGAAACAGAAATCGACCAAGGACTTTCCGTACGTGCAGGTAGTCTCCCCGAATGCTGTGTTCGGTGTATCACGGGTATAAGGCGGCAGACTCGGCTTCCTGTGGATAAAGGATTGCAAACCTATAGGGGTCTCCCTTTATATACTCGACGGTACGGGGAGCGCAAGTCCGTACTAGCGCTGTCTAAAGCCAACAGGCGAATGACAGCTGCTAGGTTTAACGACGCCGGAACACGTCTCTAGCCTAGACCTTCTAAATATGTTTCGTTAAGTTCCAATGCTGCCTTAGGTTAATTGAATAAATTTTACAATTGATCTTCAATTAAGTTTCAATTTCCAGGCCTTATCGTATGTAGTGTCTCCTAAATGCAAGCTATATGCCACGATGCAACATTTCGTTCGATGAAAACTAGTTAAATGAGAGTTGAGAGCTTTAATACAAACGAAATGAACGGAATACAAACAAGAATATCTCTAATGCAACTAATGCAATTGCACATTTTCATTCAAACACTAATCACTAGTGATACGGAAAAGATGACAATTTGCACTAATTAAAAAAAACAAAAGAGATTATATTTTTTTTTTTAAAATTTTCAATGTCTAATGGCTAATGTGCACTGAAAACAAAAGGAACAATTAGAGAAATGATAACTAAGAGAGCAAAGCAAACAACATTCACTCACCAAGCAAGCAACCAAATCTCTAAATCGACCCAAAGTCTCACAAATCGAAGAAAGACTCAAAAACACCCCAATGGACCGTGTGATCTGGGTCCAAAGCAAGGGCAAACGAATCCTGAATGAAAGAACGAACAATCACTCAAAAGACGCAACAAAACAATCAAAGACTGCTAAGAGGGCATGGAGGGTTAAGCAACAAGTCGACGGGACAATCAAGACACCTAAACTCCCAAGGAGGGCTCGATTCACTATGCCACTAGATGCCCTAGGGCTCAAATCGTGAAACCGATAGATAGAGGCAAACAACCAAAGGATAGCGGTGAATTCCAGTCAAACCAGGCTCCAATGCACTCAAACAATCAGGAAATCAAGAAGAAAAGTATTGGTCAAGCTCAGAAAGCCAAAAATTGAAGAAATTCAAAAAAGTCACGGGGGTGGCGCGACTGTGGCCTTGAAACTAGCGCCAGAGGCCGAGTGGCGCGAGACAGACAAATGCAACACGCGCCAAGTGGCGCGACTGTCAGGTAAAAACCCGCGCCAGTCGAATTCTTCAATGAAAACTAAAAAACAAGCTAATCTGAGAAAAAGAACAACACAAGCTAAGCAAACCACAAGGCTAAAATAATGAAAGAACCCAACCCAGAAGGTTCATCAAGCAAGGAGAAACAATCAAAGCGAACCAATCATAAACGAGACAAGGAAAACCGGACGGCTCCCCGGTGGAGTCGCCAATTTGTTGAGAAGGTAAATCCCCTCTGCGGACAGAGGCGATCCCTACTAGCCCAGCAGGGGTCTAGCAACAAACAAACAATGCTATGACGCAGGCTCCTAGTTACGAATGAAAGATTTGGGATAAGAACCTACCTGGATTCCAACGCTCGATCTGAAAAAGAGATGTCCCCGTCCTTCAGTCCTGGCAGATCACAATCCTTCCACGATCTCCGTGGACGAACACCTGCACACAGAAGAGACGAACAGATACATGCATAGGAACCAGCATACGTAACTAAATATCGGTCAGAAAAGATATTACTCGCATTAACATGATTGCAAAAGGAGTGGAACCATAATCATAGTCATCTATTAAAGTGATAAATGAATAGAAGTTACAACCGAGTTCTGACGTCGCAGCCTCCTTCGAACGGGTCCCCGGTTGTCCACGTCTCGCAAAGCTCGCCAAGGAAAGGGAAACCTCTCCAGAGTCTCGTAACAATGGTCTCCTCGCTTGAATGGGCCTTAAGGGAAAGAAGGGATTCTTTACAGCACAAAGGCACTTGGGAATAGGAAGATGCAAAGCTTCAGCACTTCAAGACTAGCTTGCCATGGATCTGAGCAAGCTTTTATAGATGGGGAAGGAGGGAGTTGGGATCCCTATTATTATGGGATTGGCCCTATCAACAAGGAAGGTTCCATAGAAGGTGGCAAAACTACTTCCCTTCCATAGAACTCCAGTAGCCAAACCTCCCAACTCAAGATAGGCAGTGGTTGTGAGTTTGTTTGAACTCAACTTCCGCCATCCATATATAAAAAACAGTCCCTAAAATGGGTGGCGCGATTGCTGCTCTATGACAGAGCGCCAAGTGGCGCGACCTCTTTACAGGATTTCCCTGAGTGGCGCGAGTACTGAACTGTCTACCAGCGCCAATGCAAAAGAGGTTGTTTCATGGATTTTGCAGGAGATGTCTCAAGGGGAAATGAAGCTCATACTCGAGAGGGATGCAATGATGATGTTTCGAGTGCATGACGGTGTTCCACGGAGTCCGTTATGGGTCCTCCATTGTGCGGGACGGGGAATGGTAGGGACGGTGACAAATTCTTTGTAGCAGTTATATTCACTTTTCTGTGCTTCAATAACTAGAGCAGCAAAGCGGTAGGTTTCATACAACCTTTCTAAGTAAAGGAGACACTCTTCTTCTAGTGAAGTGTTCGGCAGTAATTCAACAACCAACTAGAGCAAAGGTATTTCACATTCAATTGGAAGAGTAGCTTCCAGACCATAAACCAACTGAAAAGGGGTGAATCTGATTGCACTCTTAACTAAGGTTCAGTATGCCCAAAGAGCTGAAAATAAAATGAGATGCCAATTTTATTTATGGATCCCAATCATACGCTGAAGCATGGTAACAAGAACTTTGTTCACGACTTCAACTTGGCCATTGGCCTGAGGATAGTACGGTTTTGAGCTATCGTGATGCAGACCCAACTTAGAAGTCAATTCCGCCACCATGTAATGCCAAAAATGGGAACCATGATCGGTAACGATGGCTTGAGGGACACCAAACCTAGCAATGATGTTATTGAATATGAATTGAGCAACTGTCTTACTGTCAGCGGCAAGTGTAGGCATTGCTTCGGCCCATTTGGTGAAGTAGTCCATGGCTATGATAGTATAAGCATGCCCCCCAGCCGAGTGAGGGTTACACATCATAAAATCGATGCCCCACTTCACAAAGGGACCAACGGTAATGACAGGATGAAGAGGTACAGGCGGCGCACACATCTTGCGTTGGTAAATTTGGCAATCATGAAATTTACGAACCGCGACAATGCAGTCTTTAAATATAGAAGGCCATAAATAACCAGCATGAAGAATATTCTGTGTAGTGGCATAACCAGACATGTGACCACCATAGGCACCACTGTGAAAATCATTTAGGGCTTTCTAAGCTTCCTCGAGAGTAAAACATCGACCGAGAATAGAATCCACTTCGACACGATAGAGTGTATCCCCGACTATACGATAAGGTTGCAACTGATGACGGATGCGTCGGCGGGCATCCTTCGTCAACTCATCTCTGAAAGTAGAAGTCCGGAGATAAACGATGATATCACCGTACCACAGATCGAAGTTACTAATCATGAAATGTGTATCGTCTGGAATGTATTCCTCAGAATGAGACAGAGGAGAGTCTGAAGGTAGGGAATAGATCAAATTAGCAAAGACTAATGATTTCTTCAACTTGGCAGCAGTAAATTCCAAATTTAACTCTTGGAGGATGACAATCCGCTTTGAGTATTTTCCCCCCAACAATTGTCGAGACAATATATAGGTCATAGGGTTACAATCAGAAATCACAGTCACTGTACACAAAATAATATAATGACGAAAACGCTGAACTTCTTGAACCGCAGCTAACACTAACTTCTCGACATGTGCATAGCGTGTCTCAGGATCGAGAAGGTTACAAGAAAAGTAATAGATAACATGTTTGTTACCGTCATCATTGTCTCGTACCAAAACCATTGAAATCGTGCTGAAAGAAACAGCTAAATAAAGGGAAAAATCACGATGATAGTTAGGAGGGTGCAACAGAGGAGCGTTGACAAGAAATGTCTTCAGGGCCTCAAAATACTTCTGAGCAATCTCATCCCAATAGAATGGGATGCCTTGCTTTAATAATCGTGTGTATCCTCTAGCCACTTCTGCATAGTTAGGTATAAAACGACATAGAAAATTAGCCTTACCTTGCAAACTCTGCAACTGATGTAATGAGGAGGGAGAAGGGAGATTAATAATAGCCTCAACCTTGAGTGGATCGAGGTGAATTCCATATTTGGACATGATAAACCCTAAGAGTCTACCGGAATCAACGCAGAAGATGCACTTGTGCGGATTAAGCCGAATATTGTAACGTCGACAACGAAGAAAAATCTGACGAAGATGGTCAGGATGGTCCCTACGCTTAGCTGAATGAGCGGGAAGGTCATCCAGATAATTCTGAATGGTGCGACGAATATCGTGAAAATCGTACGACATCACTCGCTGAAATGTAGCCCCGGCATTCTTTAAGCCAAAAGGGAGCTTCTTATATGCGAAATTACCCCAAGGAAAGACAAAGGCAGACTTATGTTGATTATTCAGGAGAATATTAATCTGATTGTAACCAGAAAAACCGTCCATGAGGGAAAAAATCTCACTCCCAGCACAGTCATCAATGATTTGATCGATAAAGGCAGTAGGATAATTTTCCTTAGGACAAGCTCGATTAATATCACGATAATCAACGCAGACGCGAATAGTTCCTTGTTTCTTATCTACAGGAACAATATTAGAGACCCATTTTGTCAAAGGAATTGGATAAATGAAACCAGCTCTGAGAAGCTTTTCAACTTCACCTTTAATGGAAGCAGCTTTTCTAGGGTGCACCAGATGAAGACGCTGGCGAACAGGCTTCGAGCCAGGGTAAGTAGGTATTTCATGCACTACTATACTAGGCTCAATGCCAGGAATTTCTTCATAGGACCATGCAAATACATCACGAAACTCACGAAAAAGGGTAGTATAAACTTGTACTTCATCGGAAGAACAAGTGATCTCGATATGGATGTTCTCGACGATTCCCTGTTTAACGGAAATTTCAATAGGCATCGTCTGTGTAATATTACTCAAGTTACCTTCCGTAAGGACGTCATGTGTTAGAACAGGAATTTGAAATGGAGGAGAAGGAACCTGAGATGCAAAACGCTCGAGACAAGTAAACATGGCCCCAAGGCCAGGCATGAACGAGGAACGATGATGACCATTGTCCCACGACAGATCCGCAAGAGACATGGTTTCCACGATGGCTTCATCAAAGGGAAACACTTATTTCAAAGGATCAGGTGAATTGAAATAGTTGATACTCTCATGCAAGGCTGATCTTGCAAAAGAGTTTGAGATGAAGGACTTGGGCCTCCTTCATTATTTCCTGGGATTGGAAATTTGGCAGCGCAGTGGTGGACTGTTTGTTTCTCAGGGTAAGTATGCCCGGGAGATACTGGAGAAGTTCAACATGCATGGCTGCAAGCCTATTGATACTCCTCTTTCTGGTGGTTGGAGGAAGGAGGATGCTACTTCAGCGGAGGTAGTGGATGCCACTGTTTATCGACAGTTGGTGGGGTCGCTTATGTATCTGGTCAATACACGACCCAACATATGTTATGCTGTTAACCAGCTTTCACAAGCTATGGTTAAGCCTACCAAGCTCTACTGGAAGGCAGGCAAGCATGTATTGAGATATCTTAGAGGCCATGGAGCCTGGAAGGATTAACATGGTATGGGGCCCAGTCCAGTGAGGCGAAGACTGTGGCTTCACGAGATGCAGTTGGGCGAGGCAACGGACAGAAAGAGCACATGCAGAGTTTTGATATCGGGTCGACAACGGTTTCTTGAAGTACGGTAGGAAGCGAGAGATCCGTGGCACTTTCGGTTACGGTAGGCCGAGTATATGGCAGCGAGTTTGGCTGCATGCGAGGCTATATGGATGAGGAAGATCCTGGTCGGGTTGTTCGGTTCACACTTAGGGCCTACTGTGATTTATTGTGATAATCAGAGTTGCATCAAACTCTCGGTTAATCCAGTATTTCATGATAGATCTAAACACATTGACATCCGGTATCATCATATCAGAGATTGTGTGCAGCGGAAGATCATGTTACTTTCATACATTCCTATGGAGGATCAGGATGCTGATATCTTGACGAAGGCGCTCACCAGGAGCAAATTCGAATACCACAGGGGCAGGATAGGGGTTGCAGATAATCCTTATCTTGTTGAGAGGGAGTGTTGAGATTGCAATAAGATGATGAGCTTAGTGGAAAGGAGTCGCCTTCACTAAGTGGGCCCGCAGGCTATTTTTGGCGCAAAGTCTATTTTTAGACTATGTCTATTTTTAGACATATGGATCATGTTCTATGAGTTGCAGGATGCTATTTGTGGATGGTTGGTCAAGTCGGAAAAATAGATGGACTTCTATTTTTAGACATACTGGGCAGAATCTATTTTTAGATTGCCAGTCTAAAAATAGATATGTCGAATATTATTAGCTCTTAATAATATTTGGACTATAAGCATTATCTTATTCTCTTGGAGCACTTCAGTTAAGTGCACAGATGTGGCACAGGAGCTGACAGAAGGAATTACGCTATTCCTAAGGGTTAAGTGGAGCTATTGCATGGATACTTCAGTTAGAACTCATGTGACAGAGTTTGGTGGAGTTGATTGAGGAGTTAATGGAGTTGTGTTTAGTTTAAATAATCTAAACATAGTTGAACTAGTTGTATTTAGTCTAACTGATTAATACACTAGTGAAGAGTGGTGTGAATTAATTATTAATTAATTCACTAATTATAAACTCATTAATCAACTAAAGAATACATCAGTTAACTTCAGTGCATGGACAGTTTCAGTGGAGACCAGTGCAGAAATAGGTGAAAGAGCAAGTTAACTATCGGTTGTGACTATACTGTTGCATATTTGCAACAACCAGTGATTGGAGGAGCCCATGAGGATTGCGCAGTACAAGCCAGGTGGTTCAAGTTATTTAATGAGCCATCCTACAACATTGATTACGCAATAGAGGCTGGCTATCAGGTGGCAGAGATTGGAGCATGTGTTTTGCTAGATCTAGCTTGATTAGTGTGTAGCAATTCGAGGTTGTGCTGAGAGCTTGTGAGGAGCTTTGTACAATGATTGTTACATGATCTCCATGACATATAATATACAGATAGTTGGGGTTTTCAACTTTAAGCTTTCCCATTAAATACTGTGTTCATATGTGTGATTGTTTGTGGTTTTAATGTATGCATGCAATTGATTTTATTTCCGCATGTGATGATCAATGGTAGAAGAGATTCTGTATTATGCATGAAGCTAAAATAGTGTGTGATCGGGAGAATATCAGTGAATAATATATCAGTTATTCAAATTTCTACATGGTATCAGAGTGATATTGATCATTGGAGCAATTGCAAAACATTGAAGCGGTTGAGTTTTGTGCTGGTGGAATTCGAATTTGCAATAGTGTTTTCTTGGTGTCGAAGTTGAGATGTCTTTAAACGGATTGCGATTGGAGTATGCCCTTTAGGGCAGCTCGAATTATATTGCATGGAAGGACAGGATGGAGGCGGTGATGTATGACAATGGGTTGAAGGAGTTCATAGATGAAGAAATTCCAAAACACCTTGGCGATCTTTGTCGCACTTGACGCATGGAAAAAGACAAAGTGTCGAAGAATTATTTGGAAGGTGTAAAGGATCACATAGTGTCCAGCCTTCATGGTAAGGCTTCTCCATTCTTGATGTGGAAAGCTTTGTGATTTATTTCAAAGCAAGAGCTGACCGGAGGACTGGCACTCGGATAAACTCGGGAACATAAAAATGGAGAAAGGCGACAGTATGCCCAAGTACCTCACGAAGTTCATCAAATGCAGGGAAGATCTGGGAAGTGTGGGGGTTACTATTGATGACGAGGACTTGGTGAGCTTAGCTCTCCTTGTGCTTCCGAAGATTTGGCATTCCTATCAGGACTCTGTCAATGGTTGGGAGAAATTGCCAAGATGGGAGCGACTTTGGTCGGATCTTGTACAAGAGGAGATAAGGCGAAGTACCCGACGGATATTCATCGAAAGACAAAAGAACTACGATGAAGAGAATTGCGCTTTGGATGCCAAAGCAAAGAAGGGGAAGAGCAAGAAATCTTCTCATTCCGATGTGAAAGGCAAGAAGCAGGACATGTCCAAGGTGAAGTGCTTTCACTGTCACCAACACAGACATTACTCCACTATTTGTCCACGGAAGAAGAAAAATAAGAAGGCTGCTGGATCTGCAGTTGGAGAGGCCTTAGCCTCACAATTTGAGCTGGATTTTTCGCTGATTGCATGCTTGGTCTCAAGTATGATGGGATCAGTGTGGTTTCTTGACAGTCGTGCGTCTTTTCACATGACAGGAGATTGAGATTTGTTTACTGATCTGGATGAGAAGGATCTTGGAGTGCACATCGAGATGGGCGATGATGGTAGATACAGTGCGACTGGTATCAGGATCATTTCCTTTGAGAGGGAGTCTCATAAACCTTTCATATTGAAGGATGTCATGCATGTTCCAGGATTGAAGAAGAATCTGATCTCTGTGGCGATGTTGGAAGACAAGGGATATGATGTTGTCTTTAGCGAGGAAAGACTTTCCTGCGCAGTAAGGCAACTGGTGAAACCCGGAGGATAGGGGTTCGAGTTAAGAACCTTTATCAATTGCAGGTAGATGGCTGCACAGCAATGGCGTGCAAGGCAGAAGGAGTGGTGAGCAGGGATGATGGCGAGTTGTGGCACCGGAGATTGGGCCACCTTCACCATGGAGCTTTGAAGATATTGCAGCAGATTTCTACTAGGCTTCCTAAGGGTACTCTTGTGCAGTCAAATCAGTGCAAAGGATGTACCTTGGGAAAATTTGTGAAAGCCACCTTTCACGAGAAGGATAGTCACGCCACGACGATCCTTGAGAGAATTCACACAGACATGTGTGGACGTTTCTCAATAGCTTCAACAGCAAAGCATAGGTACTATGTGATCTTTTTTGATGATTTTTCTCAGAAGTGCTGGATCTTCTTCATGTAGAAGAAGAGTGATACATACTCAAAGTTCTATGAGTTCAAGGCATTAGTTGAGAAAGAATCGGGGAAGCAGGTGAAGGCTCTTAGGAGCGAAAATGGTGGTGAATTCATCTCTGGCGAATTCAAGGACTTTTGCAGCATAGAAGGAATTCGAAGAGAGCTCATAGCACCTCATAGCCCACAACGAGGATAGGGGTTCTTGGCGGAAAACGAACGATCGTGGATCTTGCACGGGGGCGTGTTGCATGATCGGGGCCTTCCATACACTTGTGGGCAGAGGCATGCAATACTGCAGTATATGTGCAGAACCGTTGTCCTCACACATGAGTACCCCCGAGGAGGCATTTTCTGGTAAGAACCCTGATATTTCCCATTTGAGGATTTTTGGTTCACTTGTTTACATTCATGTGACGAAGGATGCCAGGAAGAAGCTGGAGCCAACTGCGGAGGTTGGGATATTTTTGGGGTACACTGATACACCCCACAACTATCGTGTGTATTTTCCAGATAGTCGCAAGACTGTTGTGCGACGGGATATCAAATTTCATGAGGAGAAAGCCATGAAGTGTTTGCTTGAGAGGGAGCCACACTTGCATGCGGATGAGGAGCTATTAGTTCAGGATGAGTAAGGATGAGCCCTAGGATGTGGATTCAGCCACAAGGAGGTTCATGGAGTGTAAGAGACCACTCATGCGGTGCCAACCATCAGAGGGCGGAAGCGCAGTACAGAAGCTGAGCGACTAGCTCAAGATGCAAAGAGGGTTGTAGGAGCACCTACATCACAGCGCAGACAGAGACAGTCACCTGACCGGTATACTGGATACATGGCTCTTATGAGCAAGTGTATCGTGACAGAGCCATCCTCTTTCAAGGAAGTTGTGGAGGATCCCACATGGGTAGATGCCATGGTGGAAGAGTATGATTCAATTGTTAGAAATAGTGCATGGGAGATTGTCCCAAGGCCAGAAGGGAAATCAGTGGTGGGTTCGAGATGGATCTACAAATTGAAGCAAGCAGCTGACGGGAGTGTGGAGAAGTACAAGGCAAGATTTGTTGCCCGAGGCTTCTCACATATTGAGGGGATCGATTATGAGGAAACCTTTGCACCTGTCGCAAGGTATTCTTCCATACGAACGATTCTTGCTCTCTCAGCGCAGATGGGGTGGCACATTCATCAGATGGATGTGAAGACTGCGTTCCTCAACGGAGTCATTGAGGAGGAGGTGTACATAGAGCAGCCCGAAGGTTTCGAGATCTTCAGCAGCGAGTCGCATGTGTGCAGGCTCAAGAGAGCGCTGTATGGGTTGAAACAAGCACCTTGTGCTTGGTACACATGGATAGACAGTTATTTCACCGGACTTGGATTCTCCAAGAGTGAGGCGGATCTGAACCTATACCAGATAGTGGTGGAGGGTAAGTTGTTGATCATTGTACTTTATGTAGATGATTTGATTTTGATAGGTGATGAGCTGTTGATACTCTCATGCAAGGATGATCTTGAAAAAGAGTTTGAGATGAAGGACTTGGGCCTCCTTCATTATTTCCTGGGATTGGAAATTTGGCAGCGCAGTGATGGACTGTTTGTTTCTCAGGGTAAGTATGCCCGGGAGATACTGGAGAAGTTCAACATGCATGGCTGCAAGCCTGTTGATACTCCTCTTCCTAGTGGTTGGAGGAAGGAGGATGCTACTTCGACGGAGGTAGTGGATGCCACTGTTTATCGACAGTTGGTGGGGTCGCTTATGTATCTGGTCAATACACGACCCGACATATGCTATGCTGTGAACCAACTTTCTCAAGCTATGGTTAAGCCTACCAAGCTCTTTTGGAAGGCGGGGAAGCATGTATTGAGATATCTCAGAGGCACATCGGGATATGGATTATGGTACAGACAGTCGGATGAGGTGAAGTTGTGTGGCTTCACGGATGCAGATTGGGCAGGGAGCCCAACAGACAGAAAGAGCACATCTGGAGGGATTTTCAGTATCGGGTCGACAACAGTTTCTTGGTACAGTAGGAAGCAGAGATCCGTGGCACTCAGTTTAGCAGAGGCTGAGTATATGGCAGCGAGTTTGGTTGCATGCGAGGCTATATGGATGAGGAAGATCCTGGTCGGGTTGTTCGGTTCACACTTAGAGCCTACTGTGATTTATTGTGATAATCAGAGTTGCATCAAACTCTTGGTTAATCCAATATTTCATGATAGATCTAAACACATTGACATCCGGTATCATCATATCAGAGATTGTGTGCAGCGGAAGATCATGTTACTTTCATACATTCATACGGAGGATCAGGATGCTGATATCTTGACGAAGGCGCTCACCAGGAGCAAATTCGAATACCACAGGGGCAGGATAGGGGTTGCAGATAATCCATATCTTGTTGAGAGGGAGTGTTGAGATTTCAACAAGATGATGAGCTTAGTGGAAAGGAGTCGCCTTCACTAAGTGGGCCCGCAGGCTATTTTTGGCGCAAAGTCTATTTTTAGACTATGTCTATTTTTAGACATATGGATCATGTTCTATGAGTTGCAGGATGCTATTTGTGGATGGTTGGTCAAGTCGGAAAAAATAGATGGAATTCTATTTTTAGACATATTGGGCGGAATCTATTTTTAGATTGCCAGTCTAAAAATAGATATGTCGAATATTATTAACTCTTAATAATATTTGGACTATAAACATTATCTTATTCTCTTGGAGCACTTCAGTTAAGTGCACAGATGTGGCACAGGAGCTGACAGAAGGAATTATGCTATTCCTAAGGGTTAAGTGGAGCTATTACATGGATACTTCAGTTAGAACTCATGTGACAGAGTTTGGTGGAGTTGATTGAGGAGTTAATGGAGTTGTGTTCAGTTTAACTAATCTAAACATAGTTGAGCTAGTTGTATTTAGTCTAGCTGATTAATACACTAGTGAAGAGTGGTGTGAATTAATTATTAATTAATTCACTAATTATAAACTCATTAATCAACTAAAGAATACATCAGTTAACTTCAGTGCATGGACAGTTTCAGTGGAGACCAGTGCAAAGATAGGTGAAAGAGCAGGTTAACTATTAGTTGTGATTATATTGTTGCTATTTGCAACACACAGATAGGTGGAGAAGCCCATGAGGATTGTGCGGTACAAGCCAGGTGGTTTATCTATTTAATGAGCCATCCTACAACATTGATTTTACACAATAGAAATTTGGTATCGGGTGGCCGAGAGATTGGAGCATGTGTTTGGCTTAATGAAGTATGATTAGTGTGTGTAGTAATTGGAGGTGTGTTGAGAGCTTGTGAGGCTTTGTACTCTTGTGAGAGGCTTTGTACAATGATTGTTACATGATCTACGTGATACATGACATATAATATACGAGATGTTTGGGGTTTTCAGCTTTAAGCTTTCCCATGAAATACTATGTTCATATGTGTGAATGTTTATGGTTTTAATGTGCGCATGCAATTTATTTTATTTCCACACGTAATGATCAATGGTAGAAGAGATTCTGTATTGTGCATGAAGCTAAAATAGTGTGTGATCAGGAGAATCTTGGTGGATAACATATCAGTTATTCAAATTTTCTACAGATCCATCTCGAACCTACCACTGATTTCCCTTCCGGCCTTGGGACAATCTCCCATGCACTGTTTCTGACAATAGAATCATACTCTTCCACCATGGAATCTACCCATGCGGGATCCTCCACAGCTTTCTCGAAAGAAGATGGTTATGTCACGATACACTTGCTCATTAGAGCCATGTATCCAGTAAATTAGTCAGGTGACTGTATCTGTCTGCGCTGTGATGTAAGTGCTCCTACATTCTGCGCTGCATCAAGATTCAGCCGCTCAGCTTCTGTAGTGCGCTTCCGCCCTCTGATGTTTGGCACTGCATGAGTGGTTTCTTCCACTCCATGAACCTCCTCTTGTGGCTGATCCACATCCTGAGGCTCATCTTTAGGAACTAGTAGCTCCTCATCTTCATGCAAGTGTAGCTCCCTCTCAAGCGACAACTTCATGGCTTTCTCCTCGTGAAATTTTATATCCCATCGCACAATAGTCATCCGACTGTTTGGAAAATACACATGATAATTGTGGGGTGTTTCTGTGTACCCCACAAATATCCCAACCTCTGCAGTCGGCTCCAGCTTCTTCCTGGCATCCTTCGTCACATGAATGTAAACAGGTGAGCCAAAAATCTTCAAATGAGAAATATCAAACTAACTTTGACGCCTCTTGGTGTACTCATGCCAAGTACTCTATGAGGACAACGATTTTATACATAGCAGTGTTGTTGAATGCTTCGACCATAAGTGTATGGGAAAGGCCACACGATCATGCAACATCGCCCATCTGGCTTACCCACGATCGTTCTATTATTTCTATCTGCGACCCCATTCTGCTGTGGGTTATGAGGCGCTATGAGCTCTCTTCGAATTCCTTCTGCGCTGCAAAAATCTTTGAATTCGCCAGAGATATATTCACCACCATTATCACTCCTTAGATCTTTCACCTGCTTCCCCGACTCTTTCTCAACCAACGCCTTGAACTCATAGAACTTTGAGTATGTCTCACTCTTCTTCTGCATGAAGAAGATCCAGCACTTACGAGAAAAGTCATCAACAAATATCACATAATACCTGTGCTTTGCTGTCGAAGCTACTGAGAAAGGTCCACACATGTTTGTGTGAATTCTCTCAGGGATCGTCGTGGCGCGACTATCCTTCTCATGAAAAGTGGTCTTCGCAAATTTTCCCAAAGTACATCCCTTGCACTGATTTGACTGCGCAAGTGTACCCTTGGGAAGCCCAGTAGAAATCTGCTGCAAAATTTTCAAAGCGCCATGGTGAAGATGGCCCAATCTCCTGTGCCACAATTTGCCCTCATTCCAGCTCACCACTCCTTCTACTTTTCCTGCCATTGCTACACAACCATCTAATTGCAATTGATAAAGATTCTTAACTCGAAACCCTATCCTTCGGGTTTCACCAATTGCTTTACTGCGCAAGAAAGCCTTTCCCTTGCTAAAAACAACATCATAGCCCTTGTCTTCCAACATCGCCGCAGAGATCAAATTCTTCAACATGCATGAAATCCTTCAATATGAAAGGTTTACTAGACTCCCTCTCAAAGGAAATGGTCTCGATACCAGTCGCACTGTATCTACCATCATCGGCCATCTCGATGTGCACTCCAAGATCCTTCTCATCCAGATCACTAAACAAATATTTGTCTCTCGTCATATGGAAAGACGCACCATTGTTAAGAAACCACACTGATCCCATCACACTTGAAAACAAGCATGCGATCAGTGAAAAATCCAGCTCAAACAACGAGGCTAAGGCCTCTCCAGCTGCAGATCCAGCAGTCTGCTTATTTTTCTTCTTCTGTGGACAATTAGTGGCGTAATTTCTGTGTTGGTGATAGTGAAAGCACTTCACCTTGGACAAGTCCTGCTTCTTGCCTTTCGCACCGGATCGAGAAGGATTTTTCTTTTCCTTCCCTTTCCTTGCTTTGGCAGCCAAAGCGAAATTTTATTCATCTTCATTCTTCGATGAAGATCCATCCCTGGTACCCCGCCTTATCTCCTCCTGCACAAGATTCGACCAAAGTCACTCCCATCTCGGCAGTTTCTCCCGACCATTGACCATTGACAGAGTCCTCGTAGCTATGCCAACTCTTCGGAAGCCCAAGGAGAGCCAAGCTCACCAATTCCTCTTCATCTACAGTAACCCCCACACTTCCAGCTCATCCCTGCACTGGACAAACTTCGTGAGGTACTTGGGTATATTGTCGCCTTTCTCCATTTTAATTTTTCTGAGCTTGTCTTTAAGCACCAATTTCCTTTGGTCGCTTCTGCTTTGGAACAAGTTTGTCAAAGCTTTCCACATCAAGAATGGAGAAGCTTTACCATGAAGGCTGGATACTATGTGATCCTTCACACCTTCCAACAGAATCCTTCGACATCTTTCTGTCTTCTTTTTCCATGCGTCAAGTGTGACTGCATCGCTAGAAGCAGGTTTTGGAATTTCTGCATCTATGAACTCCTTCAACCCATTATCATCCAGCACTGCGTCCATATTTTCCTTCCATGCAATATAATTCGAGCTGCCCTCAAGGGCATACTCCAACTCGCAATCCAGTGAAAGACATTTCAATGAATGCTCAACTTACGACACTAAGAAAACAACTATGACAAATTCGAATTCCACGACTAAAACTCAACCGCTTCAACAATTGCAATCTGCTCTAAATAATATCAGCTATGATACCATGTATAAATTATATAACTTATGCGTTGTATATCCAAGATTCTCCTCATCACATACTATTTTACTTCATGCACAATACAGAATCTATTCCACTATTGATCATCACATGCGGAAATTAAATCAATTGCAATGCACACATGAAACCATAAAAATTCACACACATTAACACGGTTGTTTAACGGGAAAGCCTGAAGCTAAAAACCCTAACTATCTGTATATAATATATGTCATAGAGATCATGTAAAAATCCTCATACAAATCTAATCATATCAAGCTCTCAGTACAATACAATCACTACACACTAATCAAGCCCGATCTTGCAAATCCATGCACCAATATTTTCCACCTGCTAGCCTGCCTCTACTGCGCAATCCCTGTTGAATAATGGCTCTGAATGAACTCGAATTGCTCCAGCCGTGCTCACGAAATCCTCATTGGCATCTCCACTAAGTGTTGGATGCAATCAATGCATCACTATAGTCACAACTGATAGTCACACTTGCTCTTTCACCTATCTCTCCACTGGTCTCCACTGAAACTGCCATGCACTGTAGTTAACTGATGTATTCTTCAGTTGATTAATGATTTATTATTTAGTGAATTAATTCACACCACTCTCACTAGTGTATCAATCAGTTAGACTAGATACAACTAGCTCAACTGAGTCTAACTGAGTTAAACTAAATACAACTCCACCAACTACTTCTATAACTCCACCAAACTCTGTCACATGAGTTCTAACTGAAGTCCTCATGCATTAGCTCCAGTAAACCTTCAGGAATAGCGTAATTCCTTCTATCAGCTATTGTGCCACATTTGTGCACTTAACTGAAGTGCTCCAAGAGAATAAGATAATGTTTAGAGTCCAAATATTATTAAGAGCTAATAATATTCGACATTTCTATTTTTAGACTGGCAATCTAAAAATAGAGTCCGCCCAATATGTCTAAAAATAGAAGTCCATCTATTTTTCCAACCTGTCCAACCATCCACAAATAACATCCTGCAACTCATAGAATATGATCGACATGTTTAAAAATAGACATAGTCTAAAAATAGAATTTGCGCCAAAAATAGCTTGCGGGCCCACTTAGTGAAGGCGACTCTTTTCAATAAGCTCATCATCTTGTTGAATCTCAACACTCCCTCTCAACAAAAAATGATGTCGAGATTTAATAGGATGAAGAAAAAATTATTATTACATTTGAATTAAAATTTTAGCTTTGATACGTTGATTAGTCCCTGATTTTTTATGGCAGGGATTAATAACACTATAAGAATTATGTTTTTTTCTAGCTATAGGGTTGAAAAAGCAAAATATTACATTAAGAATTTATTTTTAATAAAACAATTCGAATGGGAGAATAAAAATTGAAAAAGGTTACTATGTAATCACTTATAGGAAAATCCAAGGTCAATGGAAGAATATAAAGCATATGGATTTCGTTTTCTAAACTCGTTAGTATGAGTGAGATCACTAGTGTGTGGTATTTCTTTTTTTCATTGATATCATTGCCACTCATGAATAATTTATTTGAATTTTATTGAGTACATGAATATCTTGTCATTTTAAATAGTCTTAATTCTTCTTTACGCTGAAAAAGCAGTGAAACCATACACTTGTAAATGGTCATGATTCTTTGTATCATGGCATCAATGCTTTAGTTTTATTTTATACAATTTTATTTTATCTATTTTTTCCTCATTCCTTTTTATTTATTTATTTTATTAACAATAACCATAGTATAGATAGATGTCTTTCGGATTAATCAAATCATCATGATGTGATTAATCCAAAAGACATCTATCTAAACTATGGATCACAAAAGACTTAGATCTAACAACCATAGTAGTAAAATATTTTGTATTTATGTAAAATACTTAAGAAAATAAACTTATTTACATATATTTTAAAAAATATCATTTCATTTTTCAAAAAAGATAAATTATATATATATATATATATATATATATATATATATATATATATATATATATATATATATATATATATATATATATCAATTAAAACTATTTATAAATCAATATTTTTTTCTTTCTCCCTCAATTCTTCTCTCACACCCAACTTCACCAGTGCCCTATATTGATGGATAATCATTATTAATATTGCTAATTAAGATATTAATATATTAATATCTTATGTAATATTTATAAATAATAAAGGTAATATTAATAAGGATTATCGCTCAATATAGAGTAGGGGTGGGGTTGGGTGTGAGGGAGAGATTGAGAGAGAGATTGGAAAGGAGGGGAAAAGGTGGAAACAAAGGGGAGGAGAGTGAGTGGAAATAGAGATAGAAGATATAGGGTGAAAGAGAGGTAAAGATAGACAAAGGAGAAGGGGGGGAGAGAGAGAAGGGTACTGGGGTTACTGACATAGGGAGAGACAAATATAGTGAGAGAGAGAGAGAGAAACGGTGGGAGAGGGCAAGGAAAACAGAGGGGGGAGAGAGAGGGACAAGGATACAAAGAGTGGCTGAGGGGGCAGTAGACAAGGAGATTGAGGGGGGTAGTATACAAGGAGAGTGGGGGACGAGGGTGGAAGGGAAGAGGGGGAGAGAAGGGAAGAGAGAAACTTGATATAGTGAAATAGACATTGTTAAACTATCACCAGTGTTGTAAACCAACATCATTAGATTAACCACAGAAAATTGGTAAGTAAATTAATGTTTTTTATATATTTTTTAAATTATTTTTTGTCATATTTTAACAATCTCCACCTTAACAACAATTTATTTAATACCTTTCCAAATTTCATTCATGATCTCTTGAACCATTCCCCCTTGCAGAATGAAAAATATAGTATGAAGGTGACTGGAAGGGCGAAAAATATAATACGAAGGTGACTGGAAGGGTAATGGGAATATTAGTTAAAATTGATTAGCTGGTAATACTTAATTTGTTGTAATAGATTAGTTTGGTTACATTTTAATTTAAAAGGTCAAATAACCTAAATACGTTGGATTTTAATTTTAGTTCATAATTTAATTTACTATTACTTATTGTAATTTATATAAATTTGGTCCTCTAGGATTATCCGATAAAATAGTAAACTAAAATTCTTCCACTTTGACATACCGCCATGTGTGAGGATGGGCTTTGTCAACAAGATGACCGAGGATCAGATCTCATGGGGGTGGTTGTGCCCTATGCTAGGGGGCGGAGACATGCTAAAAACTCCAAGTCAGCTAAAGGGTTGGTGTGGCGTAGGCTGGGTGCGATCCCCAAGTGACTTTGACGACTTAGAAGCCACTAGGTCACCACTCCTCAAGCCACAGATGAAGCCTGTGTGGAGGATCAAAAGCAACTTGGACCAAAAAAAAGGGGAACACTGATCATATTTCTAAATTTTAGCTAAGAAAAACATAAAAAACATACAAGTTCGTTTCAAACTCTACAAGACCTTAAAACAATTATTCAAATTTCCCAATGATCATTTGGATTCATTGGTGGGCCCTGTGGTTTATAAAATTCCATGCTTTTGTGGATATTTTTTTGTTGGCCAAATTGATAGCTCTGTTAAGTTGGAAAAACACATATTTCCCAATGATCATTTGGATTCATTGGTGGGTCTTGGGGTTTATTAAATTCACTCTTGTGGATATTTTTATATTGGCAAAATTGGTAGATCTGTTTAAGTCACGATGAAAAAAACATAACCAATACGTATCATTTTCAAAATCAACCTTTCTTGAACATGCTTATAAATCCAACCACCTCATAATTGTTTTCCCTCAAAATATGGATAACTTTAATCATAAAGATGGATACAAGTTATGTGATTCTTGGAAGCCTCCCATTCAAATTCTTAATATTTAATCTTTAACTGCAAATCCTATCCCCTCATTAATTTCTCAAATTAATTTCCTCTAGTTCCCCTCCTTCCAAAAATTTATTTCATGCCATTATAAAAAATCCAAAAAAATTTGAACTCCTCTATGTACCTTGTGCTTGCAAGAATTTCCATTATTATTGGACATTTATGTTAGCGTAACGTTCTTCTTACATTTAACCTCCTCTTACATTTTTTAGAAGATATGTAAATAGCTCAAATTTTGATTGTATTTCATAGTCCCGATATTTGGCTTCATTATTGCTTTCCATATTCCCCTACTCCTATCAGCGTTCCTCCTATCGACCTTCCTTTGCACCTTTTGGTGCAATTGCTAGTTCATAGCTATTATTTAGATTTTACAAATATTTCTCTCTCACACACATAGGTATATTTAGACACGTTCTTATTTTTTGTTTGTAAGCTTGGCAGGACTACGTCTTCAACATGTCCAATATATCACCTCGATCGGGGTAGAGAATTGAACTGTTGACTTCACATCAAGGAGTGCCTTAAAAGAGCACCCAATCACGGTCTATCCAAAACCATGTGGATGACACATTCTTATTTTTAATTATTTTTTAAAATGTTTATATGTTTATTAATTATATTTTTGAATTAACATAATTTCTAATAAAAATCATCATTATTTAAATTTTTTAATATAATATGTATATAGCCCCGAGGGATAGCTCAAATGGTCGAAGCTCAAATGGTCGAGTTCCCATTGCTAAAGACCTTGCCATACGCAAAGTCACGGGGTCAAATCTCCTCGATGCCCTTGGGGTTAGGCCCCGAAATTAAAGTCGATGGCTGATCCCTTCAGGATGATCTATCGGATTATTACCCGTGGATGTAGCGACCACTTAGTGACCGTGAACCACAGCTGAAATATATATATATATATATATATATATCATGCACTTTTAATATAAAAAAGATTTGTAATTTTATTAATAAAAACAAGATTACAATACAACAAATTTTATTAAATCAATTTATTATTATTATTATTATTTAATTCACACAATATAATATAATATTATTTTATTATTATTAAGTGAATTTAGGCTTCTATGATCCATATTATGAGTACCGTGACATCTTTCGGAAATAATCACATCCATAGATTTTAGTTGGTGCATTTAGAACCAACTAGTGTGGTTCATCACCACGACAAGATGAAGAGTGAGATCTTAGCAACATATTAAATAGCAAAGTAAAAAGTAAATTAGTGAACCATTAAAGTATAATGGGTAATTTGACTATATTATTATTATTAGTATATTATATTATTTTATTATTATTAAATGAATTTAGGCTTCTGTGATCCATAATATGAGTGTTGGGGCATCTTTCGAAAATAATCACATCTATAAATTTTAGTCGACAAACTTAAAACCAACTAGTGTGGTTCATCATCAAAACAAAATGAAAAATCAAATCTTAGCAAAATATTAAATAACAAAATAAAAAACAAATTAATTAACCATTAAAATATCACAATTTATTTCACTGTATTATTATTATTATTATTTGATATTATACTATATTATATTATAATTTTGAAAAACGAAAAAAAGATGTTATCTCATCACAATGATATAAAATATCCATTTCAAAATATAATATATCCCACTTTGCCTTTTAAATCTTTAATAAAAAAAATTATTCGACAAATAAACCTAACACAAACTAGTGAGTTAAAACCATGACACAAAAAACCAAATGAGTTGTAAAGTGTGAGCAATGATAAAGTATAATGACACTCAAAAGTCAAACCATTAAATGAACAACTCTTAACGTTATCATGCGTGAGTCATTCAAATCAATAATTGAGGGTAGAATATGCCCATAAAACTAGGGGATTAGACATGAGATCCTAAAGAATAAAGGAAACAATAATGCTAAGGTGCTTTGTGTGGGAAGTTACAAGAATCCTTTATGAAAACTTGTTTGCTAAGGACATAATTTGGACATATAAGGCAAGGTTTACTAAAAATAAAGGGTTTTACAAAGTTTAAAAATAAAGGGTTTTACAAAGTTGTAAGATTATGTAAAGGTTAATATTTAACGAATATAATTTAATAATTTGGTTTACATTTTTTTTATGAGTTTATTTTTACATAATAATAATGGAGTTGTTTTTAATGTAATTTTTTAAAATTTTTGGTGGATTTTCTAGTTGGAACCAGACAGAAAAATTTGAGGTGAAATCTTGATTTGTGTTATTTAAACTAATTTTTTGACTACATATATAGATTCAACGCCCTCAAAAACCTTAAGGCACTTCGATTGTGCAGAGTTTACCTATCAAACTTGTGATTTCAATGAATTCCTGCCGGATTTTAGACAAATTAGACCAGAAAAATAAATTGGAAAACTTTTCAAAAAATCGCATTAAAGACAACTCGAATAATAATGATAATAACAATATCAATATATATATTAGATGATAATAATAAAAACATTAGTACCTTGTTTTTAAGGTTATGGTTTGGTTAGGTATTGAAATGATGTATGCGAGTTTTTTATTTATAAGACAAGGAAATCTATCTATGTAAGTATTTAACTACTTTAGTTTATAATGGTGTCTACCCTATTTTCTCCAAATCTATATCCAGAACATTTTAAGAGGAAACACATGATTTTAACCATTAAATTCATTTATAGCAAAGTGATTTTTATTTATTTATTATTATTATTATTATTATTTTTAAGTCACCTAAAACTTGTAACAAACTTCATTTGCATTAAATGACCCACTTTATGTGAACATTTATAAAACTAGTTGTCTTTAATGCGACTTTTTGAAAAGTTTTCCAATTTATTTTTCCGATCTAATTTCTCTAAAATCTGCAGAAATTCATTGAAATCACAAGTTTGATAGGTAAACTTTGCATAATCTAAGTACCCTAGGGGTTTTTCAGGGTGTTGAATCCATATATGCAGTCAAAAAACCAGTTTAAATAACACAAATCAAGATTTCACCTCAAAATTTTCTGTCGGATTCCACCCAGAAAATCCACTCGAAACTCCAAAAAGTCACGTTAAAGACAACTCCTTTATAAAAAATTAAACATGACACTCAACACATTTTCTTTTTGTAAGCTTGGTAGGTCCTTTCTTTTTCATTAATTTCAAAGAGGCAAGTTACATCCACATGCAAATAGTTAGGTGGCCTCAACTTTCCCAAAGGGAAACCAAGTCTGTTGACCACCTAACGACGTGATAAGTCATCCATAAACAAAAAATAATAAGTCTATCCAACCAAGCAAAATATGTTTGATTGTCTTTAAACTGCCTATACTCTAGATACCTCAAAACATAACTACCAGCGTACTGAAATTTAAAGTATTCCTACATACAAAAAAGGAAAAGCTAAGGATACAACTATCAAACTAGTTATCATCATCAACAGACTCCACCGGACTTGGGTCCTTAGCAGTGGAACCCGAAAGCTCAGTTTGTGGTATGCAAGGGATATGCTCTTCAACACGACACAACCTGCCATCCTACTTTTGTAGTTCGAACTTGAGTTTTTGAAACTCCTTTCTATAATTAGGAAATTCGTGAAACGTCACTTCCATTCCCGTAGAAATTTGCGCCAAGGCTTTCGCCATAATTCTTTTCATCCACCAATACAAGAACAAGGTTTGCTTAAATTGTGTGGTTCGACCGCATGTGTGCCCTAGATCCTGTACCAAGACCTGCCAGTCCTCCACATATATGTCCATCATACCTGCTTGTTTATTCATATCCTCTTCCCACTCTTCAATTAATTGTTGAATCTCTTCCGAAGTTCCCTAATGATATGTCGTGGCCGCATCATTATGATGCTTGAGACCGATTTGCGACTCCGAGCTTGGTCCCTAGAGGAGTTAGGCTAACAGGGTGCCAGAGACCCCATAGTCCTTTTGTCGCGACCCCTCGAGCTTGGGTTGCCTTTTCCTTTCACTGGAGTTGAACGAGCCATCCAGCTGGACATGCGCTTGCCTGGATAAACTAAAACCAAACTTTTAATCAGCTTAGGAGGCAGCCATAACCCAGAAGCACCCAAATTCCTGGGGACACTACCAAGCCACAAATCTATCAGAGGACATAAGTGAGCTAAAGACTGCCAGAATGAAACCCAGAGAGTCACCCCGTGCCTTATCCAATTATGACTTCCATCAAAGACAGGCCAAAACAGATACATTAACCCCATTAAACCAGCATTGCATCCCATCCTCTCAAGGATTTAACAAGCATTATTACCGACTAACGCAACCTCTTGGTAAAGTCCCAAGGGAATGCTAATTAGACCAAAATCCCACAAATACAGCAACAGACCCCGAGGGTGGGGTAGAATAGAACCACAAATACATAACCCAGTAAAAGACCACCAACAAAATAACCCCATTCAGGAAAGTAAAATTCCAAAGATTACAGACATGGGGAAACCAAGAAACCTTATGATCTAGACTTATGCAGGAACATAATAAAATACAGAAATACACATAAACGCAGAGATGCAGTAGAAAGAAGACTTCATTTCACTAATATCACATAACTGAAATATGCTTACAAACAGAATGGAAATAAATTAGCTACGACGCTAGTAGCTTATCTTTGAGAATAGATGTGGTGGCTACATGTCTCTGAACTATGTTACAATGAGGCTCGAAGGCATATTTATTATTGAGAAACAATGGAAAACCCTAAACATCCAAAAACCTAACCCTAGGAGATGAAGCGCCAAAAATTATGGGCCCCGTTTGGGTATATTGGTACATCAACTTCCCGGGGACGTAACTTTGGCATACGATCTTCGTTTGACGTGCACAATACTTCGTTTCAAAGATCTATCCGAGGACTACAACTTTTCTGACCAATGCTTCTTATGGTTTCCCAAAAAACATTGTTTAGAGCCTCAAAACTGCCTCAGAAGTCCAGGACCCAAAAAAACTGCTAAAAATAGTAAATTGTGCTATAATTAAGGAAACTGAAAAACTGAAAGAAACAATGGTGGGGCCCCAAGTGGAATAGGCAGGTGGCCACCAATATCCACCTGGATCACCTTAAGACATGCTTCGAATCCCACGCAGACTCATACATTTGCGTGAAACCCATCCACCTTTAAGACTTCGACGACTCAAAACCTGACAAACCGGAGGCCAACAGATAATAAGACCGATGCATGGGAGAACTGTAAAAAGAGTAGACCACATATCCATTTACCAGTGTGAGGAGAAGCCGAGACTGGAGCCATGTCCAAATATCCTTTGCGAGTTGAACCTGTGCCAAACCATGAAGCCGAGCACCCAAACACTATGGGAGGCAACTCTCATCGACTAGAAAACTGCCAAACTCACAGTCGGAAATTTTGAAATCCTTCCTAACCCTGAAGCCTTTACCACCATCCAAAATGGTAATTACTCTCCGCATGCATGCAGCCACCACTCCATATGCTATATACCTCAAGCAAGTAGAGGGTGGCAGGGAGATGCCTCGAAAATACCCCATTAATCACCGACCGTGATAATGTTGTCCAACTCACACCCCGATCGAGAGTGACACTTAACACATTTGAATTTTTAGATGATTTATAAAAAAACAATAACAAAAAATCAAATGCAATTTTGATATATGAAAATTATACATTTTTTAACACTTAAAAATATGATTTTCTCTTTTGCAAGGACAAATTGCAATGT
Organism: Pinus albicaulis; assembly: GCA_034641835.2. Lineage (NCBI taxonomy): Eukaryota > Viridiplantae > Streptophyta > Pinopsida > Pinales > Pinaceae > Pinus > Pinus albicaulis. The sequence goes on along the minus strand of CM076584.1, from coordinate 113,796,860 downwards.
CATAAATATATGGAATAATAAAGAATAAAGTTTGTACTCACAAGCTAACAAAGAAATTTGTTTTTTATGTCATAAAATGCATGGAATTGTAAAGCAAAGTTAAAATGACAAAATTTAGATTATTTATAATTTTTTTTAGGATATACTTGTGGGTGAAATTGTAAATTTTTTACTTAAAATGTATTTTTAAATACTTAAACGGATTCAATGCACCTTTAAAACACAGATTGTATAGATCAACAACTCAAATGTACAATTCTAAAAATTGTTGACTAAAATTTTAGCAAAATTAATTAAAAAAGAAGAAGAAGAGAAAGATGTAAAACATTTGAACAATGCTCTTTATTTGGAGGTATTTGGTATGTGTTTCTTTGACTTTTGAGTTAGCCATACAATTATGACTTAGGTTGATTTTCGTTATTTGTATATAACATAGGATATAAGATATATGTAGTGTTTAGTTTGAGTGTTTCATATGTGTTTTTTTGACTTTTGAGTTAGTCATATAATTATGGTTTATGTTGATTTGCAATATTTGTATATAATATAGATATGATATTATTTATATATAATTTTAAGATCAAAATTTAGCTAGGCATTAAATCAATATATGATATTTTCTTGTTAGCCATATAATTATGGTTTATGTTGATTTGCAATATTTGTATATAATATAGATATGATATTATTTATATATAATTTTAAGATCAAAATTTAGCTAGGCATTAAATCAATATATGATATTTTCTTGTTAGCCATATAATTCTAGTTTATGTTGATTTGCAATATTTGTATATAATATAGATATGATATTATTTATATATAATTTTAAGATCAAAATTTATCTAGGCATTAAATCAATATATGATATTTTCTTGTTAGCCATATAATTCTGGTTTATGTTGATTTTGAGTCAGCGATATAATTATGGCTTTTGTTGATTTGTAATATTTATATATATTATAGATATGATATTATTTTATATATAATTTTAAGATCAAAGTTTAGCTAGGCATTAAATCAATATGTGATATTTTATTGCTTAAATTTATATAGTTGTAGATTTGATTGTTATTATTATTATTTTCTTACAAAGTGGGAAAAATGACTAATCTATTGGACGCTATTTCTAAATGTTATCCACTAATATTTATTGACACATAATATTAGTAAGAGGAAAACCACACCACCTAGAACTCATTGATGTCTATAAAGCAAGCTTTCACTCTTGCAAATTAACAAAAGTCTCATGTTGTTAACCTATTTCCTTATATCCAATGACGACAAACTTCTAACCAAACATAAACAATTTTAGCATATATTTCAAATCCACACTACAATCAAATTATATGTCTATAATAAATATTTGTTTTTCTGTGTGGTTCATGGACCCCACACACACACACATATATGTGGTTCATGGACCGCGTGACTGCTACGTCTATGGAATATTTATAGCAGGCAAATCCATCAAAACAGATTGCTACGTCTATGGAATATTTATACCAAACAAATCCATCAAAACAGATCACATTTTAGCATCTCAACAACAAATCCTAACCCCAAAAATGTCAGAACCAATAACCTTTCAATAACAAATATATTTTAATTAAAAAACTCAAACAACCATTGAATTAACCCAAATTTTTTTTTATATATCTATAATAAATAAATAATATTTTTTTTTCCTTTTAATAAAAATATTTTACTCACCAACGAAATCCTAATATCCAAATGGGAAAAACCAAAACACATATCCAAAAGGGAAAAATCAAAACACATAATTGAAACACAATAGTAAAAAAAAACCCTTAGTAACAAAGTCCACTGGGAGTCAAAGAATTCACACAATAAATCCGTTTTAGAGTGGTTCGTCGTCTGTGTTTTCATGACTTGAGACATTGGCCATACAAGAAAGATGGCGCTAACGGCGAAGCAACAAATGGGAATCACGGGCGCTGGGTGGTTGGTGGGTATTCCGATGGACACGCGTATTGCTTTTGATAACAGCCAAAATTAGGGTATTAACAAGAGTAGATTCGGAAAAGGGGTTTTTGACGATAAGATTCCAATCCCAGTTCTGTAATCCAGCCTCACAAGTCTCCTTACACAGCTGTTGTTTCTTGATTGATTCCTTTACGTCTACATTCCTTGATTGTTTCATTCATTCATGTGCTGCACCGCTACCAGACACCAATGGTACTATGATTTATTTATTTATCGTCGTCATCGTGGTTTTCTCATTTTCCAATTCGCGTTTTCTGATATATTCAACCTCCCTCCCACGTCTTTCGGTATTGGGGCCTAACGGCAATTAACACCAAGGCGGACGGACCGCTTTTATCCGCTACCTCGCCCCAAATCGTAAAACCTACGCTACCTCGCGTAAAACCCACGCTACCTCGCCCCAAAATATTGGTAAAACCCACGCTACCTCGCCCCAAATCGTCTGCACAGCACTCCTTTCTCTTCGTTTTCCATAGCTGGAGAGCGCCATGGAGACCAACAACTGGAGGAATGAGGAATCCAGGCAGAAGATCGTCAATAAGATGTACTCAATCTGCTCACAACACCCATCTCTTTCATTTTTTTGTTTGGATATTTGATTTGGGTCATGGTCAATCTTTCAATGTAGAGTTGGGGTTTTATTGATTGATGATAGTTTAGGTGACCTCAATCAATCCATAGACAATCTGCTTATGATTGTGGAATTTTAAATAATGTTTGGTTGGAAGGAGGAACGGCTCTGTTATACTGCTATTCAATAGGACGTGGTCTTGTCCTTTGAGAATACCAAATATCCCCAAGCATTTGTTGTTGAGCGCAATGCATTCATTCACTCTTGGAAATGATTATTTTGTTAAATACCTTGCAAGGAACGTTTGTCGGAGAGCTTCTATTTATTAGATCCAGGTTTCTGGGATATCTTTTTCCCACAGATAAAGGATATGTAATTTTCTCATCTTATAAATCAAATGGGCCAACACCCATATAAGCGAACTTTATTTCTTCTGGACATGCAAAACATGATTAATGGACTTTTATCATTTACCTCCACTTTGAGGATAAATGCTTTGTTGGGGATTCTTTAGAGAGTTCCCAGGGTCATTAAAACTGTTATGAGCGGAACAAGATAAATTGCGATGATATCAAAATTTATGGACAACCAGTGTGACTCTCTGGTACAAGCTATGTTATTATTTATACACCTGATTTATAAGCCACATATAATTTTGCTTATTAAATAAGTAGCTGTGATCAAACTGCAAACTAGGATTTTATTTGTCTGATCATCTAATCACAGAGATAAACAATTTTCAATTATTAGCAACCCAAAATTCCTTAGGGACACATGGTTTAATGTGGATATAGTCCTGGAATTCAGCAAAAGGAAATGTTAGATTGAAGTTACAGTACATATCTGAAGCACTGATTGTTGTTGCCTATTGATACAAAGCCCAATAAATTACCTTGTCTGCTAATACTACATTCACAGGGAATTATTCTATCTATACTTATTTGCAAGAGTTGTGTACCTGTAATTGATTAGAGGCTTAATGCGTTTTGGTTCTTCCAGCCTGTAGCAATTAGGGTATAATGAGTAGTGAGCTGGGATTGTTGTTTGGTTGGATTACCAGGTCCAGTTGGGTTACTGTCGAGATCAACATTTTTTATGTTCCAGTTTTTGGATCAGGTATATCATACTAGTATACCTTGAAAATATACGTCAAATTCCATGCAACAAGCGTTATTTTCACTTAGAAATCGCTAATGCACGAATGATTGGCGATCTACTTGAATTCACTGCCTTGGATTTTGTTAATTCAATAAACCTGATAGGTCTATGAACTCTGTCAAAGCTGTATGACCTTATGCAAAGAAATACTGGGTTTTCTTAGTTTGCAAAAACTTTTTGCAATTGGTTGGTTTGCTAATAGAAACCATGGAAGTGGGTTGATAATGCTATTTTTATTTTGTGCAGAGTGGACACTCTTCAGAGACACATGCCACAGACGGGTGCAGATGGAATGAATGAACTGAAAAAATTTGCTTTGCGGTTTGAGGAGAAGATTTATACAGTTGCTATGAGTCAGGTGTGCTACTTCTTACATTGGAATTGCAATCATAGTTAGTTTTCTTCTAAGGATAGTCCATTTTATCAAATTTTGTTATCATGAAACGGTAACTGATGAACTTCTTTCTTCAAATTTGAATCGAGGGCATCTATCATAAATATCCTGTCGACAAATATTACCATGTAAATAATCTTCAATAAAATGTCAATATGTATTCAACCGGCAATGGCGTCTATATATATATATATATCTATCTTGGTTCCGATGAAGGCTTTCTTAATGGAGGATATTGATGTGCTCTTTATGCTTTGCAGCAAGACTATCTACGGAGAATATCTCTCAAGATGCTATCATTAGAATCAAAAGGTAATGGACCTTCGAATCATTTTCCGGGTAGGTCTCCTGGTAACAACCAGCGGCCTCTAGATCCTGGTGAGGGCAATACAAAAAAGGCTAATCTGTTACACAGAAGACTGATTCGATTAGTTACATAGGACTTTTATGTCTTCGTACTATATATCTGATATGTGTAGGTAAATACAAATTGTTTTACCAGGACGTCTCAAAAATATAAATCATTCTTAGCATTTTTCTAAGGGATTTTTATAAGTTATATTATTATTATTATTTTTGTTTCATTGCTTTCTACGTTCGCATTGTAGGAGGTATGATGTTACGAACACAGATTAGAAATCAACCGCAAGCACCTGGAAATAGTCTCCCATTGACTGGGCAATCTCAACCACAACAACCAATGCTCCAACAAAATCTGCAAAATAGCATATCTGCAGGTGGAATGCCGAGCTCAGCTGGTTTGGCACCTTCCTTGTCTTCGATTCCTAATGGTCTGCCACCTATGCAAGGAATGCCACATAACTCAATTAATAGCTCAACAAGTCAAGTTTTACCTCCTCTTCTTGCAAGCAATCAGAGGCAGCAGCTACAATCAAGACAACAGCAGCACCAGCAACATCAACTTTTTCAACATCAGTTGCAACAACAGCAACAGCCTATTATGAACAAGAAGCTTCAACAGCAGTCCCAATTACAGCCATCAATTCTTCAACAGCAACAATCAGCCTTGCCACAGAGTCAGCTTCAGCCATCGCAGCAGGCTATGCTACAACCCGCTCAACAACCTGCTCTCCAATCAACTCAACAGTCTATTCTACAGCAATCCCAGCCCTCTATTCTTCAACCTGCTCAACAATCTGTTCTTCAGTCAACTCAGCAATCTGCTGTACAGCAAGCATCTCAGACTCCCCTTCAGCAGCATCAGCAATCTATGCTTAGGCAGCAACAATCACAGCAATCTGTTTTACAACAGCAACAGCAGTCTTCTATGGTTCAGCAGTCAATTCTACAACCACAGCAACAACACCAACAACAACAACACCAGCAACTTTTGGGTCAGCAAAACATGCAGCAGCAGCAGCAGCAACACCAGCATCAAATTCAACAGCTTTTGCAATCCAAACATCAGCAAACGCAGCAGGCATCATCATCACTATTACAATCACAATCCCAACAGTTGCAGCAACAGTCACAACAACAGCAGCTTCTCTCCCAGCTCCAATCTGAGAACCAACCATTGCAGCAACAGCAGCGACTGTTACAGCAACCAAATCCAATGCAGCAAGAGATGCAAAGGCTTCAGACAACAGGTGGTTTGTTGCAGCAGCAGCAACCGAGTGCTATCGAACAACAAAAGCAGCTATTACAACCGCGAGGACTTCCAGAGGCCTCTTCAAGTAAAATCCACTCATCCGTTTCATTTGCATTTTATATACTCTATTCCCATTCAAATTGTGGTTAAGGCTTTAATCAACTTTGATGATAGTTATTGACCATCTCCAGTTCATATCTGTATTGCATATCTGACTTAATCTAAACATAGATGAAATATATCCATTTGTACATTCTTCTGATTTTTCATACCAATAAAACTGTTTTGTGGCCTTCTATGGTGTAACTGTTGGTTTTCCAGCATCAATGGAATCATCAGGTCAAACTGGACAACCAACTGCTGCTGACTGGCAAGAGAAGGTTTATCAGAGAGTAAGATTTTATACAGTCAAATTCTTCTTAAAATTGCAATTTGGTTTTCTGTGTTGGTGTGGGTTTATGTATCTTCATATTTTCACAATGTTTGGTATTCTATATGTCTGTCTAAGAGTTATTTTTGTAAAGAATATTGGATTTTTTTTTAATATTTTTTGTAGTTCTCGAGAGATACTGTGTCATCTTCACTATTTAACTGTTCACAACCATTAATGAATGCAGCAACCCAGAAGAGATGCCTTCACACACCTAAACTACATGCCTTTTTCTTGCCCTTCTTTTTCAATCTGAAATGCCTTGAGAAATCATTTTTTCTTCTGAAAATGTATCTTATATTATATTGTTGAATGATAAAGAATACATCAACATACATCTTTAAGCGAAGCTGTGATTATATAGATTACTCTTCCCTGCGTAAGTGAGGAGAGCAAACATATCTGCTTGGCTCCAATCTTAAGGGAGTCTACATCTTTTCTGATGTAGTCTCTTGAGAGTGGATGCCTTAATAAATTTTTGGTGTTTCATGAACAATGAAAGTAATAGAAATTGTCATGTTCTTTTTGCAGCTACAAACTCTGAAGGAGATGTATTTTCCAGAGATAAAAGAATTATTTAACAAACTTCAAACGAAATGTCAGCAGGTGTGTTTTTTTTTTCCTAACTACTTTGACTGTTGTCTACTTAATAAAATGGCTTGATAGCATTACAAATATATAGCAAGTGAGACGTGAAAGCATACAGTGAAGTAATCTAAATGATGTTGTGAGAGTAGGCTGGAGTTGTATTGACAATGCAATTCAAGTAGCCACTATTGATGGTGATAAATCGTTGCATTTCATGCATGTCTTTGACCTGTTTCAAAAAGGAATATCAATGGGTATGACAGTTTTCTGTTTTAGTTCATTTTGGCTTGACCGCTCATAGAATTGTTGTTTTAGCAGCCCATGCAACCTGATCAATCCGAAAAGCTTAAGCACTACAAAACTACTTTGCAACGTATGATGGCATATTTTCAAGTTCCAAAGAGCAGTATTCCACCAGGGTTTAAAGAAGACAAGGTTGATGCTTTCGAGAAACAGATTCAAGCCATTCTGAAATCGTTTAATCTGAGAAAATCTGCTCCACAACAACAACAGGGACAGCAACAACTTCCAAGCCAAGTTAACAACCAAGTGCAATCTATGCAACCACAAGAGAAGCATGTTAATCCGCTCCAACAGATGAATTTACAGCCTTCAGTTACTTCAATGCAACCAAACATGTTGATTCTAATATTTCTCTTGGTTTTCATATTGATACTGCTTTTAAACATCAGTCAGTTCATGATGAAGTGTTGGCTAACCATGATTCATTAGCAATGAGTGTTGCTAAATTAAATGGTCCTGGCAGTGAAAATGGTTTGAATCTTTTTTTTCAGCAAGAAAAATACATATCTGGTTTATATTTTGTACCAGGACAAAAACTGATATTTCGAAAGCTTTGACATTGTTTCTTCAGCTTCTAATTAACATAATGTGGAACAGTAAAGACTACCTCTGCAGCAAAAATAAAAAACAGTAGGGAGAAGACTCCCAGAAACATCGTCCATCATTCAGCTCACTATTACAGTTTTCCAGGACTGTAAGAAAAACAATATTACATATTTTGTTTCATCTTACACAATAACAGCATCTAATAAAAAACAGTAACAAAAATCATCTAATCAAAAACAGCAACAAAAATCCTCAGATTACTAGTGATAAGAACAACTCTGTCATCTTATGAAATAAGGATCTTTCCTTCTGCTCCCTGTCCGTTCGAAAAAACAAGCTGATAGTGCATTTCGCCAAAAATCCCTTCCATACCTTTATTTGACAAGCTATCAGCGACTGTGTTCTTCTCCCTATAAACATGATGAAAAGAGATGTATGAATAGGACCTCTTTAAAATAGTGATTCTATCCATCCATTGTGCTAAACTCCCAAGATTAATAGTAGCTTTTTGATTCATATGATCAATTAGGACTTTGGAGTCCCCTATAACCCAGATCCTTTCCACATATAAATGACAGGGGAACCATAAGAGGGCCAATAAAGAAAGACATTCCGCCTTCATATTCGATCCTCTACCTCAATTCCAAAAGATTTTATAGTGACAACCATAGTTTTAAAACCAGCCCGATTTGAATCGGACCAGGGTTGGTTGACTGAGCCGAAAGGCCTACTGGTCCGACCAGGGAGATGAAACGGCCAGTCGGCCGGCTCGGTAACAAACCGGCCGACTAGGCCTGGTCCGAGTTAACTCGGCGTAGTCAATCCAGCTGGCCGGTGGGCCCAAAAAATGGAAAAAAAGGGACTTAAAACTCAAATTAATTCTGCTGTTAGTTTTTTTTTAGGTTTTCTAACCCCTTCCCATCCTATTTAACTAACCCAACCCCTCTCAATACCTCACATCTTTCTCATTCAATTTTCTTGAGCATTTTTGAGAGTTTTCTGAAGAGTTGTGGAGTTGGTTTTTGGAGCAGCTTCATGGTAATGTTAAATTCTTAAATTCTTAAAGTAAAAAGTGATTTTACTTAAATTTTTAACATTACCATGAAATGACTCGGGATGTTTGAGAGTGGTTCCAACCTCATTGGATTTCATATGGAGAAAGTAGAATTTTAGATCTCATTCAAAATCCAGCAGACTTATCAGTTTTTCAGGATTTTAGGATTGTGTTATTGCAATGTTTCCATCGAATTTTGTCATGTATTAGGGTATGGAACTCATATTTAATCAAGAGCACCAATCCCTCTATGTACCTTGATGACATGATGTTAGTGACATTGGTTATGTTTTTTGTTTTCATCTCTATATCATCATCCTGTATTGGACGGTGCACTAGGTGCAATTTTGATATAATGGATATATTCGTGAGCCTACTTTGATCATATGTTGTCTTTTGTGACTTATCTATAATGTAATGCTTTGTGTTTGGAAACATGAATAAAAATCTTTAAATTTATGTTTTTGTACAAAAAAATTAATATTTAATGTATTTTTTACAAAAATCGAGTCATTGAAACCGAGTCATTACTGATTCGGAGTCCGAGCCCGAGTCGACCCTCGGCCTGGTAGCTGACTGATTCCGTTTTTTAAAACTATGGTGACAACTCGGAGAGATCAGTAACCATGCTCCGCATCCACAATTCGAATTCTAAGATGCCCCATCAAAATATCCCACCGAGTAATGAAATTCATATTCGTTGAGTCTTCTAGATAAATCTTGTGGAGGTTTCTGGCCTATCTTCTGGTTTTCCCATGTGCTAAAAATCAGTAAGGCCACATTGATGGGGGAACATGGCATATTCTCAAAGATTTTTCTATTTCTACAACACCAAATATTCCAATGGAACAACAATGGCACAGCCCAGAAGACCCTTCCTCTATGCAGCCACCATCCCAAACAATGTTACCGGACTCGGAATCGGCAATAAATCGGCGAGGCAAAAGAGCGAAGAGTTTGAATCGGATAGGGAAAAAATTGGGAAAAAATCGGCAAATTCAATAAATAAAGATATACACATATATTGAATTAAAACAAATATTTTTCATTGATATTCAATAAAGCCATGTTCAAACAATGCATAATATCAATAGATGTCCAAAATATCATGAATGAATAAGTATCTCATATATGTTATGAGTCCAAACATGATCCGAAGTACTGAGTCCTAACCAGTGACTACATAGAACCAGAAGCATATGCTTCTAAAAGTTTACAAAATTGAAAATACTGCCAAGCAAATTAGTAAAAAATCAATAACTGAGAGTCTAAGACTCTAAGAGTGAGAACTAGAAGCGATTCCTCCCACTCCTTCACTTGCTTGACTCTCTAAGTTCTCCAAGTCATGTAGACTTAAAAGAGGAGGCTCCTCCTCTATTTGGACCCAATCTGATGCATTTGTAGTTTGCAGATCTATCTCCTCAAGGTCGATTGGTGAATGATCCAAACCTGTCATTATCATGAGACATTGAAATGTAAATTAAAGTTTGAACTTTAAAGTTTAAATTTTAAAGTGCAAATCAAATTATGAAAACTTCAAATTCAGGCTCTCACCTAGTATTTGCTTGTTGCGAAGTCGTAGATTGTAATGGACAAATACAAGGTCATTTAAGTGCTTTTGTGTCAATCGATTGTGCTTCTTAGAATGTATTTCCTCAAACATGCTCCAGTTGCACTCACAACCTGAATGGCGAATCTCTTGAAATCTGGGGTATCACTACCAAAATTTTGCCACCAAAGACCTAGCAGATGCCAAGTGTTTGTGAGTAGTAAGTACTAAATAGTAAAAACTTAAAAGAAAACAAAATTTAATAAAACATTTAACGTGCAAAATAAATTTTAAACAAATTTAATGAATTGATGAAGCCTTCAGGGTACCTGGCAGCATCTTAGTCCTTTCTCGTATAGCACTGGTATAGGCAAATAATTTCGCTGGCATCCTATAATCCTGTAGTTGGGAAAATATACGGCTTTGAATTTCTGGATCAGGGGAGCACCTTTCAATGCATGTCATAAGTCCTCTGCCAACCTCCCCATCTTCATTAAATTTGCTCTTATCATAAAAACACTGTGGGTTTAAGAAGTACCCAGTAGCATGTAAGGGGGAATGCAATTGCCTATCCCAACGTGCATCAATAATATCCCAAAGAGGCAAATACTTTGCCTCTTCATCCCCATATCTTCTTTTGATGGCCTCCTTTGCGAGATCCATCGCCTCATAAATGTAACCCATAGCGGGTTTGTCACCATCAACCATCCTGAAAGTTAGCTTTCAAAATTAATGAAATATGAAACTTTGAAAATAAAAAGAAGCTTGAAATGAAATTTTAAAAATGAAAAAAGTTAAAAGACTTGAAGTACCTAAGAACTCTGACAAGGGACTCTGTTACAACAATAATCTCTTCGGCATCTTTCCAAAAACCGTCATTAAACACAAGTGCAACAATTTCAATGCCTTCAAGGGCCTTGGAATGTTTAGATGCCATCCACTCAGGTCCCAAGAACATCCTTTTCAGATTTATCTTTTGCTCAACCACAGATTGCAAAGATATGAAATTTGTTGCAAATCTAGTCACTGCAGGTTGAACAATTTCTTTACCTTCAGTGTATTTTCTCATGGTGTTTAGGACAATACTGTGGTTGTACAAGTATTTGGTTATGGATTTTGCCTTCTCCACAACCTCATGTATCCAATGAAGCTTACCAATGTCCTCAAGCATTAAATCTATGCAATGGGCAGCACAAGAGGTCCAAAAAATAGTGGGGTCCTAATTTCAAAAAGTCTACAAGCAGCCATATAATTAGCTACATTGTCGGTGACAATTTGTACAACATGTTCTTCTCCCACTTCTTGAACGACTTCCTCCATCATTTCACAAATAAGTTGGGAAGTCTTAATCTTTTCTGAGGCGTCCACTGATTTGAGAAACATTGTGCCTGCTGGACAAGATACAAGGAAATTTATTAAAGTTCTATTCCTCTGATCAGTCCATCCATCACTCATGATGGTGCACCCTGTCTCTACCCATGATGAACGAAACTCAGCTAGCACAAGCATGACATCTTCAACACTCTCTAACAACAAATTTGTCCTAAGGCTCTCTGATGTAGGGGCTTTGAATCCTGGACCTGCAACAGCGATTGCATCAATCATAGCTTGCCAATAAGGACTTCTAGCACAATGGAAAGGTATGTCAGAATAGAACCAAAAGTTAGCAATGGCCTTCCTTGCCTGTCTATGGATATCTTTTTTCCAACCAGTGCCATCCAAGGTAGGTTGGGAACCAGGTTTTGTGCGGGGAGAAAAAAAAGTGTTTATGTTTCCACCTCCAGTGTTGAATGCAGGAGGATTCCTCTGAGCTTGAGTTTGACTTTGATTTGGACTTGGAGGCATGTGTGAGAAACTTGGGAATGGCATTGAGGACTCAATAGAAGGAGATGAAAAGGGGGTATTGGATGAAGAAACATCAACTCCAAGAGTTCCTATTTCTTGTTTTTTCTTTGCTCTCTTAGCATTATGCTGCCTCAACATGTCAAGGGCCAAGGCTGCTTGGTGTTTAACATTATCGTCAACCTTGTCGCAGAGACCTATATCATGCCCAGGTATCTGTGCAAGGTGGTACTTGAATCTATAGACGCCTCCACTACATTCTGTTTTGCAAAATTTACAAAGGAGCTTGGCGCTTCCGGGAATCTTGTCACAATAAGCCCAAGCAAAATCCTTCTCCCTCGACATTGTTGTGGTTCCTGCAAAATAAGAAGACAAAAAAAATAAAAATTAAAAAAAGAGATATTTATTTTCTGGAATCTGAATCTCTGATATAAATTAAAAGTTTAATTTTAAATTTTTAAATGATCCTTTTAGAAAAATGAATAACCAACTCTTCAATAATTTCAATGCTCATATCACCAACAAAGTGCAATCTGCCTTTACAATTAGTGCACTTTATGTTTTTTAGTAGCTTTAGTAGTCCTTCCAGTGTCTAGTTTGTGGATGAGGAAATTGTCTTTCAATAATGCTCCAAGTTGTTGTTACGAATAGTGAGATGCTTGCTTCAATTTCAAAAACATGTTTTTGCTTGCTTTAGCACTTTCATATGCTCCTTATTCTTTATTGAAGAAATTGTCTTAAAAGGAGGGCTGAATTGGATCAGTCACTTCAGGAGAATGAGTCTGATATTAATAGGGTGTATTGCTATTGAATTACGGTTACCAGAGTTGCACTGTTGTTTGAAGCTGATCTCAGAGGGCTGAATCTTATATCTTTGAAGACCAAGTTTCTTGTGATTACTGCAGGCCAAGTAGCAGTGACTGACTCCATTATAAATTATAAGTACTTCTAATTCTTGTAGCGGAGATCACTTCTCTCAGATTGATTTGGAGGAGGTTTGAATCATAGCAGGTCACTAATTCCCTCTACCTCCTCACTTATATGCCCCTAAAATATTTTTACTCATCTATAGTTCTACAGTTACTTTACAGCCACTTCCCAAATTTTTACGGCGGAGCTTTTAGGAGCATGGCAGTGAGGGAATTCAAGGGAACTCGGTGAGGGAATTGAAATTCACTTGATAAGTATTAAAATTAAAAATTTAGTCGGCCTGTTTCTTCATGACTGAGATCCAAATTTGAGTAAGAGAAAAATATCAGTCTTGCGGCTTGCCAAGTTCGAGGTCTGAGTTTATTAGTCTTGCGGCTTGCCAACACGACCCAGATATGTGTTTCAAAGACCAAGTTCACAACCTTTAAAGATTCAACAGGAAATTAACTCCCTTCAAAATTAGTTTGACTTCAAACTTATTTTCCACCCACTTATGTTAGAAGGATCGAATCATCGATAAATTTATAATCTGACAAACTAAGGATGACAGGATAATTCAATGATCCATCATAAGAGTCACTGAAAGTCGAGTCTCGGTACTTACTGTTGAACTCGATGGCAAACTTGACACTCCCGACGGCGGCGGCAAGACTCTGGAGTATGGACTTTGAACTCCCGACGACAGCGGCAATGTCCAGGGGAAAGTTAAAACTTGACGGCGGTGGAGGCAACAATGTCAGAAATGGCTCCAGCAGCACAACAAACTCTAGCGGCGGCAATGGACAACCGAGCGATGGCAAACTTCAGAGCGATGGCGGCAGACAGTGGACGTGTAAACAAAACAACGGGCGGACGAATAAATACCGGGCCGGCAGATAACCTATCGGCTGAGTAATCGCAAAAATCGGGTTAAGTCGGATTAATCGGCTCTGCGCGAGTTAAACTCGCGTTGACCACGAGTCAAACTCGGTGCCAAGTTCATGCTGTGGAAACCCGACTCTGCTTGTTTGGCGAGTCGACGGTTGGAATCGTGACTAATGGGTGATGCTTGATTCTTGTTCATTGATCCCAAACACTCTCTGTGGAAATTTGAAAAGTGGTACTGAATATGTAATTTTTCAAGAGAATGAGCCACTGGATTTTCTTTGCAAATGGGCAAATATAAAAAGATGACAATTATCCTCCTCATCAGCCCCAAGACACCTTTGTCCGGTCCACGCCGGCCCTTTTTGTAAATTTTTCCATGTAAGATTTTTGTTCCTCCACACAAGCCACATGAAAATGATCAGTTTCATTTGTACATTGACTCTCCAGATATTCTTGAACCATTTGTCCGAAATCTGCCATTGCTTTTCAGAATTAGTGTTGAATATATCCCTCTTACGCTCAAACCATCCATCTTTTTGGAACCACACCATGTAAGTCTATTGCCCTCCACCGAAGTGCAGATCCCCAATGATTTAACAATGTTTATATATCTACTCCATTCAGATTCCCATCTACTTTCCAACGCCATTTCTGTGGCATCTTTCCACCGGGGAACACCAAATTCCAAACCCTGTATTGTCTGTTGTAAGTAAAAAACCCCCTTCTGATTAAGCGTCTGAATAATACCATCATTTAAAGGCACAGAATTTTCAATCCCAAGCAGCTTTCGATGGCCAATTAAAATTTTTGAACCATTCCCAAAATACCATCTTAAGTTCTCACTTACCTTTGGCCATACCGTGCTGAATCCCTTCCAAATACAAGATCTTTTTAAACCATCATTCCACCCCAAGGAGTCAAAATCCTCCAGAGACTCACTACCCATGTATTTTTGCTTAATGATTTTATACCAAATACCATCACTGTGTAGGCATCTCCACAGTGATTTTATGATTAGCGCGTTCCTAAAGATCTCCAGGTCTAAAATTCCCCAACCCCTCATCTCTTTAGGTAAAGCTATACTATCCCAACTTGATAAGTGAAAATGTTTTTTCCTTCCCCCCCACTCCCCCCCATATGAACTTTTCCATGATTTTCTTAATTTCTTTCAAAATCTTCTTAGGGATAATATATAGGTGGGCCCAATATACAGTGATTTGCTGTAACACAGCCTGCGAGAGGATAAATCTGCCTCCCCGTGATAGGAAATTCGCAATCCATGAATTTAACCTTTTCCTATACTTATGTATCAACCATTCCCAGTCCTTCACATAAAATGTTAAAGCTTGCATTCTAAAAACCAGATAAGTGAGACCGGCTTCCAGAAAAGCCTTTTTGAAACCAAACAGCTCTACAACTTCATCAAATTCAGGATCGTGACCTGCAGTGCAATATAAACAAGATTAGTCAACATTGATTATCATACCAGTGGCAGCACAAAAGATATTAAAAATATCATATAAGGCCACCCACGATGCCTTCACCAGCATTCCGAAGATGAGGATATCATCAATGAAAAGGTTGTGGGATGTCTTCAACTGAGGGCCGATCTCGATGCCTTTAAAAGTCCCTTGTGCCACCGCCCTGTTTATTCTAAAACTCAGAGCGTCCATTACTAATATGAATAGTAGCGGTGAAAGGGCACAAACTTGCCGCAGCCCTCGACCAGGATGAAAAAACTTCGATGCAGATCCATTTATGAGGATAGCCATTGATGTATTGCATATACATCCTATGATCCATGCAACCGCCTCCCACCCAAGTCCAATTTTATGAAGAACCATCCGCATAAACACCCAGTCAACTCTATCGTAAGCTTTGTTCAAGTCAATCTTCATCACTGCAGCTCTCATCTTCTGTGATTGAATTGAATGGATGATCTCCTGAGTCACTGCTACAGCATCATGAATATTCCTGTGTTTTAGAAACCTTGACTGTTCCAGTGATATGTGCATGGAGAGAATACCTTTTATTCTGCAATAACTTTTGAGATGATTTTATAAAGGGTATTGCACAGGGAGATCGGACGGTAATCGCTGAAGGTAAGCCTCCCCATTCTCTTCGGGATTAAAGCAATGAAGGTCGAATTAATCGCACCATGAATCCTTCCGCTAACCCTTGCTTCCTCCACCATATCCGTTAAGTCATTAATGAATACAC
This sequence comes from Pinus albicaulis, assembly GCA_034641835.2. Taxonomy (NCBI): domain Eukaryota; kingdom Viridiplantae; phylum Streptophyta; class Pinopsida; order Pinales; family Pinaceae; genus Pinus; species Pinus albicaulis. The sequence goes on along the minus strand of CM076584.1, from coordinate 113,780,789 downwards.
CATAAAAGTAAAGGAAAAAATCCGGGGTCCAACCATCTGGGACCGGACTTTTATCAACTGCAAAGGATTCAAGGACGCTCTTGATCTCCTCAGGGGAAACCTTTTCAATAAATAAATGATTATCCTGCTCATCAAACATAATAGGATAATCGCTAATCATATTCAGCTGGTCATCAATAACCATATCCTCTTTGCATTTGTATAGGCCACCAAAGAAATTTACAGCGTCCACTTTAATATCCTCCGAAGTGCAAACAGATCTACCCTCATGCTCAATCTCCCAGATAGAGTTTTCCCTCCTCCTGCCCGATGCGAAATTATGAAAAAATCTGGTGTTCTTATCACTTTCATTTAACCAGATAGCCTGGCTTTTCAGTCGCCAGGGTATCTCTTCATGTATTAAAAAGGATCTATACTCAGATTCCAAGATTTTCATCTTCTCCCAAAAGTCCACACTCTGTCTTCCTTCAACCAAATCTCTGTAAATCTGAGCTCTTTCCAAATGTATGCTTCTAATCCTTTCCTTAACCAACCTCCTTTTGTTCCTTTCCCATCTTCTCACTTCCTTCTTCAAACCCCGCAACAGAGTAGGGAGATAGACCATTGCTGAAGTATGTTCATCTCTCTTATGTGCCTTACAATAGTCTAAAATCAATTTTTTAAAATCCTCATCGTTTAGCCAGACACGATTAAATTTAAAAGGGCACCCATCCTACACCTTTTCAAATTCCCATGTCAATGAGATCAGTGTGTGATTAGATAAGGTCAGATCCTCCACATTATCAGACACCCCTTTCATCAATGAACGAAGCCCCGAGCATATCATCATACGGTCAATACGCTTACCAATAAAGTCATTACCCCTTCTATCGTTCACCCAAGAAGGACAATTGACCGACATTGGGACGTCCATTAGAGCAACACCCGCCAATAAGTCCTTAATTATATTTGCCAAAGGGTCAAGGCTTCCATAATTACCCCAGATTTCATAAGCATAAAATGATACATTAAAATCACCAACCATTATGAGATTACTCAACAAAAGGTATCCACAGTCATGGAGCCGATTCCAGAATTTCAGCCGATCAGAATATGGAGCGTAAACATTCATAATGTTAATTTTGAATCTAAAACCATGGCAGTAACCTGAGAGCAGAATCCCACCTAAAAATCGATATGCTTTCAGTTTGAAGCACCGGGGATCCCAAATGGCCACACATCCGCCTGATAAACCAAGGGCATCAGACGCAACAATGAACCATCCAGGAAGCATTGACCGGAAATATACAATGGAACGATCAGCTCCCGCCATTGATTCTTGAATGAGAATGATAGACGACTTGATAGAAATAATTTTTTTTTTCAAAGATAAATACTTAGCATGACCCCCCAACCCCCGAATGTTTAGGGAGATAAGCATCATGGTGGTAACTCAGAGCTAGGGGTCATAGCTCTAAGGACCCGACCTAATGCAAGAGACACAGGAATATCACGAAAATTCCCTTCAAAAAAGTCAACATGCAACCCAGACATGGACACCAACTTCTTCTTGCGCTTTTGATTTCCTTTAACTCGACGAACAGTAACATTGGAAAGAGAAGAATGACTAATCACAATAGGAGGGGAAGAGTGACCAGCCTCCGAAGCCACCGTGGCTTGATCATGAAGGTTATTAAGACTAGCATCCACAGATAATGGGACAAGTCCAACATCCGGATTACATAATAACAACTCAATTTCACTCCCGATAGAATTTCGGGGAGAAAGATCATCGTTATGCTGAGGTGATAATGAGGAGGGAGGAGGATTATCAGACTGGAGAAGCTCACCAGATTGAACCATTCCAATAGGAGCATCACCCAACGCTGTTCGAGCCCTGACCATCTCACAATAACTGGGGATAATCAAAGGCTCCCAACAAAACCCAACCGAAACCCTATGATCATCTAAAGGTAGCTGGGAATCAGGCAGAGTGAAAACCCCCGGGTTATCAGAAGACACTGAAGACAATACATTCTGTCTAGACTTGTTAGAGGGTATACTCAAATTAGAGGAAGAGGGTATCACCCGATCACAGACAAACCCCGATACAACATTCTTCACATGCTTCGAAAGGTCACAAGGGTCCGGAACACAGTCCTCCAACACAGTATCCCCGACATGAACAGACCTAGGCAATGAATCATTTCTGAGAACATTTGGATCAATCACAACATCATTCACACAGTATGCAGAATAAAACTGTGGTGTTATGATAGACTTACCCACGACATTCGCACCGACGTTCTCTTGTTGCCAGATAGCCCGAGCGTCCATATCAACTCTGTCCTTTTGAGCAGCGGAACAACTCCTAGAATTTTTTCTGGTAACGTCTGCACGCCACTTTGTGCACCTGCGCATGAGATGTACCGTCTCATGGCATAAGTGGCGCCTATATGGGCCACTTATAGGATCATCAGTGGTCACCTCTTACCGCTGTCCCAGTCAGAAAGTCTCGCCCCGAAATTTGAAACAAATTCCGGTAGACTCCAACGAAACCAGCCCAACGGAAAAGCGGAAGGAAATCAATGGACATCAGAATATGAAATAACCAGTAGTCTGTCTAAAACCCTGATAACCAAAACTATGCACTAACCAGTCCACTATAAACATATATGGATTTTCGACTCCGCTAAAAACATTTATACTAAAAGTGAAATTGGTAAACAAGAAACTAGCAATGCGAGTTGAGTTTCAGAGATGCATCTTCAAGCACCAGCTGACAGACAACTCACCTTATTTCCATAACCACAGAAAGAGGAGCTAACTACTTCTTCGGTGATCGAAAGCAGAAAAACAATCAACCAGAAAGGCCAGTTTTGACTCGGTGCGATGATCTTCATCCTGTCCATGAAGCAGAATGCACAAGTGTCGCTCTCATTAACTGCTTTCTTCAGGTGGTTCATGCCCACCATGAAGCAGAATGGAGAAATGTTGCTCTCATTAACTGCTTTCTTCAGGTTAGAGAGATGCTCAGAGCTGACAGCTCATAGCTCACCTCCAAAATGCGTGTACCAAAGAGCTCATAACTCAGCGCCATAGGTAACACACATCTTATAGCTCAGCGCCGGAAGGAAATTGAAAATAAAAACATAATGTAAAAACAATTTGAATGGAAGAATAAAAATTGAAAAAGGTTACTATGTAATCACTTATAGGAAAATCCAACGTAAATGGAAGAATATAAAGCATATGGATTTCGATTTCTGAACTCGTTAGTATGAGCGAGATCACTCGTGTGTGGTATTGCTTTTTTCATTGATATCATTACCACTCATGAATAATTTATTTGAATTTTATTGAGTAGATGAATATCTTGTCATTTTAAATAGTCTTAATTCTTCTTTACGCTGAAAAAGCAATGAAACCATTCACTTGTAAATGGTCATATTCTTTGTATCATGGCGTCAATGCCTTAGTTTTCTTTTATACAATTTTATTTTAACTATTTTATCCTCATTATTTATTTATTTATTTATTTTATTTAACAATTTTATATTTTTATTTTATTATAAGAAAAATGAACATTTAAAATATTATTTAAATAAAAATTTAATTGTTCACATTCATTTATTATTTTTATTTATAACATAATTATTTTAAAATATTTTCATAATGTTATTTTTATTTTTATTTTTTTATAAATACTTGTAATAGGTTAGTTAAAAATAAAACAAAATATAAAATCATCATTGTTTACGTTAACATACTTTGTTAAAGACATTATTTTTGGTCAAAACAACCATGTTTCATCTCTAACAACAACCATAGTATAGATAGATGTCTTTTGGATTAATCACATCATCATGATGTGATTAATCCAAAAGACATCTATGATGTGATTAATTCAAAAGACATCTATCTAAACTATGGATCACTAAAGATTTAGATCTAACAACCATAGTAGTAAAATATTTTGTATTTATGTAAAATACTTATGAAAATAAACTTTTTTACATATATTTTAAAAAATATCATTTCATTTTTCAAAAAAGATAAATTATATATATATATATATATATATATATATATATATATATATATATATATATATATATATATATATATATATATCAATTAAAACTATTTATAAATCAATATTTTTTTCTTTCTCCCTCAATTCTTCTCTCACACCCAAATTCACCAGTGCCCTATATTGATGGATAATCATTATTAATATTGCTAATTAAGATATTAAGATATTAATATCTTATGTAATATTTATAAATAATAAAGGTAATATTAATAAGGATTATCGCTCAATATAGAGTAGGGGTGGGGTTGGGTGTGAGGGAGAGATTGAGAGAGAGATTGGAAAAGAGGGGAAAAGGTGGAGACAAGGGGGAGGAGAGTGAGTGGAAATAGAGAGAGAAGATATAGGGTGAAAGAGGGGTAAAGATAGATAAAGGAGAAGGGGGGGGAGAGAGAGAAGGGTATTGGGGTTACTGACATAGGGAGAGAAAAATATAGTGAGAGAGAGAGAGAGAGAAACGGTGGGAGAGGGCAAGGAAAACAAAGGGGGGAGAGAGAGGGACAATGATACAAACAGTGGCTGAGGGGGCAGTAGACAAGGAGATTGAGGGGGGTAGTATACAAGGAGAGTGGGGGACGAGGGTGGGAGGGAAGAGGGGGAGAGAGGGGAAAGGGGAGAGAAGGGAAGATAGAAACTTGATATAGTGAAATAGACTTTGTTAAACTATCACCAGTGTTGTAAACCAACATCATTAGATTAACCACATAAATTTAGTAAGTAAATTAATGTTTTTTACATTTTTTTGAAACTATTTTTTGTCATATTTTAACAATCTCCACCTTAACAACAATTTATTTAATACCTTTCCAAAGTTCATTCATGATCTCTTGAAGGATTCCCCCTTGTAGAATGAAAAATATAGTATGAAGGTGACTGGAAGGGGCGAAAAATATAATATGAAGGTGACTCGAAGGGTATTGGGAATATTAGTTAAAATTGATTAGCTGGTAATACTTAATTTCTTGTAATAGATTAGTTTGGTTACATTTTAATTTAAAAGGTCAAATAACCTAAATACATTGGATTTTAATTTTAGTTCATCTTTTAATTTACTATTACTTATTGTAATTTATATAAATTTCGTCCTCTAGGATTATCCGATAAAATAATAAACTAAAATTCTTCCACTTTGACATACCACCATGTGTGAGGATGGGCTTTGTCAACAAGATGACCGAGGATCAGATCTCATGGGGGTGGTTGTGCCCTATGCTAGGGGGCGGAGACATGCTAAAAACTCCAAGTCAGCTAAAGGGTTGGTGTGGCGTAGGCTGGGTGCGATCCCCAAGTGACTTTGACGACTTAGAAGCCACGGGGTCACCACTCCTCAGGCCACAGATGAAGCCTGTGTGGAGGATCAAAAGCAACTTGGACCAAAAAAAAGGGGAACACTGATCATATTTCTAAATTTTAGCCAAGAAAAACATAAAAAACATACAAGTTCGTTTCAAACTCTACAAGACCTTAAAACAATTATTCAAATTTCCCAATGATCATTTGGATTCATTGGTGGGCCCTGTGGTTTATAAAATTCCATGTTTTTATGGATATTTTTTTGTTGCCCAAATTGATAGATCTGTTAAGCTGGAAAAACACATATTTCCCAATGATCATTTGGATTCATTGGTGGGTCTTGGGGTTTATTAAATTCACTCTTGTGGATATTTTTATATTGGAAAAATTGGTAGATCTGTTTAAGTCGCGATGAAAAAACACAACCAATACGTATCATTTTCAAAATCAACCTTTCTTGAACATGCTTATAAATCCAACTACCTCATAATTGTTTGCCCTCAAAATATGGATAACTTTAATCATAAATATGGATACAAGTTATGTGATTATTGGAAGCCTCCCATTCAAAAACTTAATATTTAATCTTTAATTACAAACCCTATTCCCTCATTAATTTCTCAAATTAATTTCCTCTAGTTCCCCTCTTTCCAAAAATTTATTTCATGCCACTATAAAATCCAAAAAAATTTGAACTCCTCGATGTACCTTGTGCTTGCAAGAATTTCCGTTGTTATTGGACATTTATGTTAGCGTAACGTTCTTCTTACATTTAACCTCCTCTTACATTTTTTAGAAGATATGTAAATAACTCAAATTTTGATTGTATTTCATAGTCTCGATATTTGGCTTTATTATTGCTTTCCACATTCCCCTACTATTATCAACGTTCCTCCTATCAGCATTGCTTTGCACCTTTCGGTGCAATTGCTAGTATGATATCCATGGCAAGAAAGAGGTGGTGGCCATAAATAGTACCATTTTTTCAACTTAGAAAAACTCTTATTGATAAAATATTATTTTACCTATGGGTGATATAATGATTTTTAGTACAACTATCTTTGATTTTAGAAACTCCAGGTACATATGATCATTTTCTCTTTTATAGTTGCAATAAATGTAAAACTTTGGTCATTTTCTCCTCTGCAGTCTCAATAGATATAAAACCTTTATTGAAAAACACACCAACGACACCTGAAAAACACACCAAGTACACCTGTTGTACATTAAAAACAAACAACTAGTTTTGAAAGAGAATAGATTTCATGTCCAATCCTATGCTTATATACGAGTGCCCTTAATGAACTCCTTCAGCATGAAGATCACTATTTTTATTAATTAATAAAATAATGTTACATATATAAATAAATGAATGAGTTTTTAAGATAAACGAGTTAATCTCATCACATTATTTAAACAAATATCTCAAGCATACACTAATTTAGGAAGCTAGTTTCTTTCATAATACCTCTCAACCTAACTAGATTTAACCAATTCCTAAATCATAGGAACACACTCATTTCAAGAAACCACTCTATATAATCATGACCAATAATCATAAAAACCCAAATAATATCACACACGTGACAAGTAGGGGCTGCATACTCTAAATTTCCCTTTTAACAACTAATTTTAATTTTGGTATTCACCAATATGTTCTCTACAATACATGATCCACTATAAAATTCAATACTTACTAATTAGAAAAGTCTATCTATTGTCCAACTTGAAATTTACAAACATTATCAAAATTGTTGGGTATGTGTTATATTCCTCCCACAACCAACCCCAAGTGTCGTTACATTACACTGGGTGTAGGCGGTTTGCAAGGGATGTAGCCCCATTACACCGGGTGCAGGCCCTTTGCAAGGGATGATAGCCCCCCTACATGAGGTGTGGGGAAAAACCCTGATATTTTTTTAATGTGGAATCAATAATGGTTGGGAAGGCCCAGAGATGGGAGGCGGACCTAATGATAGTGGTTAGACCTACACATAGTTTTGTGCATGGTTTTTGCACATGGTTTTAGGCATGATGGTTTTTTTCCTATGGTATTTTGTAGATATAGTCAAAGGGAACTATGGTTATGTTATAATATAGGGTTAATGGATTGGAATTTATGAATGTTTCAACATGTATATAATGTATTGTAACATTGAAAAGAATATAATGAAAAATAAATATGGTTTTCCTGGTTTGGGTTCCACGAAAAAATCTATGTGTATATTTTATGTTCTTGTCATTGTATATTTTTTTGTTTTAAGAATCTATTTGTAGATATTTTTTGTACAAAGTTAAAACCTACATTTGGTATCAAAGAAACTTTTAATTTAAGGGGACACCTTTGCAGTTGAATGTTTTTTTACTTGCGCCTATGGTAGACCCTGCTATTGTGGAAGCTCAAGATGGAGGATTATTGTAGATCTAGTTAAGACACCAAGAAGAATGTCAACAGAAGGCTAGGTGAAGTTAGATAGGAAGGCAAAGAGCACAATACGATTGTGTCTCTCAGATTCGATATTTTTGAATGTATCAGGGGAAGCTACGAAAAAGGATTTTTGGGACAAGTTAGAGATTTTGTATCAATCTAAGTCTCGAGTGAACAAATCGTTCCTACAGAGAAAGTTGCATAATTTGAGGATGAAGGATGGAGACTCAATGATAAAGCATATAAATGTCTTCAATACTGTTGTAAGTCAATTTTTATTTATTGATATTAAAATTTTAGACGAAGATAAGTGCATCAATACGCTATGTGCTCTACTAGACTCCTAGGATAGTATGGTTGTTGCTATAGGTAGCAATACAAGTAACTTGAAGTTTGATGAAATAGTCCCATCCTTATTATCGGAGGAGATGAGATGGAAAAATATGGAGAGCCAAAATGGAGATGCCTTGTCTATAAGAGGACAGTCCTAGAACAGAAATATAAATAAGTCCTCAAGTGAAAGATCTAACTCTAGAGGGAGATCTAAATCTACAGGAGAATCTATAAAGATATGATGGAAATGTGGAAAATAAGGGTATTACCAAAAGGAACACAGATAAAAAACTCATGAGAAAGGAAAGGATATGATGATGCTTCTTCTTCATAGGTGAAAACCACCTCATATGAAGATGGGGATGTGTAATTTTCTTCTTCTTAAGTATACATGTAGATCATCAGTCATGGCTGATTGACTTAGTTGCATCCTTTCATATGACTCCCCATAGGGATTGGTTCTATGAGTATGAGAAATATGATGGTCACTAATGTCTTCCTAGGGGATGATAGGAAGACCAGAACATATGACATGGGAAATTCAAGTTGAAGTTGCAAGTTGGAAGGATTAGAACACTTTCTCGTGTTTAGCACATTCCTGTATTGGCCAAAAAATCATTTTTGTAAGGAAGATGGATGATGAAGGTGTAAAAATAATGTTCGAGAAAAATACCTGCAATATGGCGCAAGGAGCATTCGTATTAATGTGGTGAGTTATGATTGGAACTTTATACAAGCTATTGCATAGCCACATTTTTGATGGGTGTAATAGTTTTGTGGTTCGTAAAAGTGGAGCATAAAATCTAGTGGTCTATGGAGAAAATACTATTATATGGCATCAAAGACATTGAAATATTGGAGAAAAGGGCCTTCGAATAGTTCATGATAATGATATGGTAGAAGGTATGTCTAATTTCTCTCTAGATTTCGATTTTTGTGGACATTGTGTATATGGGAAGCAGAATCGAGTGAGTTTCTCTCTGGTGCTAAGAGGGAAAGAATATGTTAGAGCTTGTGCATAGTGATGTGTTTGAACTTGTATTGGTTTCATCACTAGCTAAGTATGTTTACTATGTCTCGTTTATAAATGACTTCTTGAGGAATATATGGATATATTTCCTCAGGAAGAAATCTAAAGTCTTTGACATGTTTAAAGAAATAATCTGATGGAAAATAAGACTAAAAAGAAAATTAAAGTGTCGAGGACAGATAATGGTGGAGAGTTACGCAAGAAGGAATTCGAAATTTTTTGTAAGAAGTGTGATATAGAACGACAAAAGACTACTCCATACACACCTTAGCAAAATGGATTTATAGAAAGAATGAATATGACGTCGATGTAAAAGGTAAAAAGCATGTTGATTGGTGTTAGATTAGGGCAGGAATTATGGGTAGAGGCACTCGATATTGCATGTTACCTATTGAATAGATCAACTTCATCCTCTTTGGATTATAAGAGTCCACAGGAGGTATGGACTAGTAATAAGCTCTTTCTTTCACATCTGAGGGTATTTGGTTGCGATGCATATGTACATGCTCCAAAGGAGAAAAGAACCAAGTTATATATTAAAAATGAAAAGTGCATCTTTATTGGGTATAAGGATGGTTTAAAAGGTTAAAATATTTGGAATCGAGAAACAAGGAAAGTTGTGTACAATTGAGATGTGGTGTTTAGAGAAGTGAAAGATGTTATTAAACATGAATTCCTACTAAAGGAAAATGAACTAGAGAAGATAGAGTTTAAACTGAAGGAGGAAGAATCAGACTCTACAGAAGAACAAGAACTAGAAGAGGAAGAGTCTTACACTCTAGTTTTAAGGAGATCACTTCGAGAGAAAATGCAGCCAAAAAGTTATAGTCGATCTGCTTTATGTTCAAAATTTTATTTATCTATTATTGTTGATGATCCCATAACTGTCAAGGAGGAAGGGGATTTACAGGATGGAAAACATTAGAAAAATTTCATGGTTGACAAAATTGAAGACTTAGAAAAAAATGGGGCTTGGGATCTAGTGGAGTTACCGGTTAGAAGGAAACTCATTGGCAGCAAATGGATGTTCAAGAAAAATATGAATGCAAAATGTAATGTGGAGAAATACAAAGTTGAGTTGGTACGAAAAGGTTATTCCCAAGTGCCGGTAATTTATTTTGGTGATATTTTTTCTCCTGGTGCTAAGTTAGCTACTATTAGGTTACTTTGATTTGCTGATGCTACTTTTTTTTGAAGTAGAACAGATATATATCTGTAGACAACATTTCTTCAAAGGGATCTAGAAAAATAGATCTACATGAAGAAACCAAAATGATTTGCAATGAAGGGTAATAAAGAACTATTATGTAGGTTAAAAAAGTCGCTATATGGGTTAAAGCAGTCACTAAGGATGTAGTATCAACAATTTGATACATATATACAAGGACTTGGCTTCAAAAGGAGGAAAGTGGATCATCGTGTATTTTAAATTAATTGGTGACCATGCTATTTATTTGGTCTTGTATGTGGATGGCATGTTTGTTGTTTTCATACATATTTTAATAAAATATGGTCTTGTAAGTGGATGACATGTTTTTTGTTAGATATAATTTTTTGGGATTCGACTGTGTTAAGTAAGTCATTCATCTATGCCCATTTCCATGAGAGGTAGTCGTAACTGACTAATTTCTCATGATTTTTAAATAGTCCACTTAGCACTCATTTCAACGGGTGATGCTCACAGGGGTGAAGAAGTGGGATTGAAACAAGTGAAATGAATCACATAGCGTTAATCATCACTTCCGGGGCTTACACCCGGTAACTAGGACTTCCCGGGAGGTCACCCATCCTATATCGCCTCAGGCACAAGTGCGCTTAACTGTGGAGTTTTACCCACAACGATTTGGGATGGGTGACCTCTCGAGAAGTCCTGGTTACTTGGTGCAAGCCCCAGAAGTGATGATTGACGCTATGTGATTCATTTCACTAGTTTCAATCCCACTTCTTCACCCCTGTGAGCATCACCCAGTGCAGTGAGTGCTAAGTGGACTATTCAAAAAATGTGAGAAATTAGTCAGTTACAACTAACTCTCACGGAAATGGTCATAGATGAATGTCTTACGTAACACAGTTGAAGCCTAGATCTGATAGTGAACCTGAAGCAGAAACTTCTAGCTCGAGTGAATCTGAAGAATAAAGCTTGTCATATCAGAAACCCTTGAATCTATTTCCCACTCCATCCACTCCACTTCTAAGCTCAGATTGTCGATCACCTACCCTGTCGCGCACTCTGTCGCCACCTCCACCTCCATGCCCTCCTGAAGTAGATAGGGTTGCATCCATGAAGTTACCTAATTTCAGAGGCATTATAAATGAGGACACTGATCACTTCTGGTTTGCAATTGAGGCCGTATGGTAGGCTCAACAAGTAAACAATATTAATATCATAAAAGCGTAGCTGGCTACTGCATTTCAATATCATGCGTTAGACTGGTACATTAGGTATGCACAAGCAAACCCTAATGCTACTCTGGAATAAATTAAAGCAACCCTAAAAGAGAAGTTTAAGAAACCTAAATCATACGCGCAGCTAGAGACATAGATGAAGGATATTTGTCAAGAACCTAATGAATATGTATGGGAGGCTAATCAAAGATTGAAGCGCACCATCAGAGATGGCGGATTTGTGATTGATGATATTGAGCATAAAGAGTGGTTCATTTCTATGTTGCTCCTACATCTACGCTAGCCATTAGGTTGGTAAAATATTTCTACACAAGTTGAGGCTGTAGAAGTCGCAATGAAACTAGAGGCTACCTCAACACCTATTACATTCGGAACTCAATATATTCAGAGTCAGCTAGAAGCTATGCATCTGGAAATTCAAAATCTGTGCAAGGAAAAAGGAAAGGAGGTCTGCGCAGAGGTCTGGTATATAAAGTGCAAAGCTTTTGGGCATCATAAATACCAGTGTCCTATTTTTAAAAATTACCTGAATGTTGGAGGTCCTAGTCCCTTGAAGAGACCTATATGGTGTACTATATCTCAAATTGTTGGGCTACATGATACAGATTCTTGCCCAAGGATTGGAAAATATCAGCCTAAATTACAACAACCATTTTGCGAGTTTTTTTCATCATTAGGGCATGATGAGCAACATTTCCAAACCTACGATATGATGTTGGAAAAAGTTGAGATCTACAAAATGTAGGTTGAGCCTACATCACTAGCATCCCCTTCTGGGCACGGAGGATTCCACGACAAAGGAAGAGGCCGAGGAGGTGGATCAACTAGGCAAGGAAGAGGACAAGTGATTTGATATAACTGTGTTGATGCTGGCCATTATGCACGCGATTGTCCAAATCCAGTAAGAAAGTCCTGCAGGTACTGTAGACAATTTGATCATGTTATAGAAGATTTCCCTGTCTTGATTTCTAAAATTCAGGAAAAGAAGGCTCCAAAGCAGAAAATTCAGATGGTTCGTGCAGAGACTCGTGAGGAATATCTGTGTGTGAATGTAGTTACCAGGAGTGGTGTAGCTACCAATGAAGATAAATGAAAGCAACTTGCCACTGACGTATGGATCCAAAAAGCACCTGACACTAAAGAAGGCCTTAATATTTAGCGTGCAAAAGTAACCTTTATTGAGTCAAGGAAAGAATTCACAGAAGGAGATACTTCAACAAGTGGTAGAACATTTAAAGGAGCCAGAGGGGAAGAAGAGATTAAGCCATTTTTACAAGCATGCATAAAGTTGTTGCGCAACAAAAAGGCTATTGAAAATTTGTAGGCATTAATAGATAATTGTGCAAAAAAGGTATAGCCTCTGGTAGAACAGTGCGCAGTCAAAAAAATCTATAAGAATAAGAAGATAACAGATAGAGAGATGTGTCTAACTACACAGATCGGTGCTTATAAAATGGATCAAGTCATTCTATATTTGGGATCATATGCTAATGTATACGTAAAAAAATGTGGCAACGTATGGGAGAACCGAAGCTAGAATGGTCCACTATCCAACTACGCATGGCTAACCAACAAAAGATCATTCCCTTGGGGTGATTGTCAAAAGTTATGGTCAATATAAAAGGATTTATGGTGTTGGAAGATTTTGAAGTCATACAGATTGTAGATGATACTGGTCCCTATCCTGCACTGCTAGGATTGGATTTGGCCATTGACATGGATGGTGTTATCAACTTGAAGAAAAGAAGGATGGAATTTGAGAACAAGGGAGTTAGGGTCATCATTCCTCTGGATCCTGCAGAAGGTCAAAGGTATACTGAACCAATGTGCGATGAGGACGAGATTGATCAAATCTGTAAGATAAATTTGCGCGAAGAAGAGTGGATTAACCCGACAGCAGATGGGAATCTTAAATGGGAGAAGTATAGTTCTTGCTTTTCAGAATCTGATGAAGAGTTAGAGAATTGACAGAACCGACTACATGAGTTGTCTACACACCGACTGCATGAGGTGTTTGTGCTGCGCTGTAATCGTGTAACCTGCGCTTTGTGTTGCATAACATTTGAGGTATGTGATTTCCCACAGTATGATGGCTCAACTGATGTAAACATGTTCCTGGGAGAACTAGAATGGACTATGCCGGTAGCACAAAGTTTTCATGCTTTAGATATTGGCTTGCACACTACTCCAACAAGGTGGTGGGAAACACATAAGGAGAATATCAGATACTGGGAGGAATGCACGCAGATGATGCGGCTACGATTTGAGCGCCCAGTAATTAAAGAAGATGACTTATATTCTGGCAAGGAGGATCTGCGCAGACATCTGGCCAAGTGGAATCAGGTATGGGGTGTAGAATCAAGGCTTGAATGGGTTCACATGTTTATTCATACATTGGGAAAGGTGCCAACTGAATGGTACTTGGAAACAGAGCTGCGCAGAGGTACTAATGACTGGTCTGTGCTGGTAGATAGTTTTATTCTTACCTTTAGCATTGAAAGTGGGTTTGACATCATTAGTGAAGCTTTGATCATTAATGTACCAATCAAGGAGACTGTGCATTACTGAAACTTGGTGCTAGTAGAAGTTAGGGAACCTCACGCGCACAGGACCCTCCATCCCCTCGAATTTCAAACAAATGCACTCCATGTTAAGCCTTTTCGGATACTACAGAAAACACATTCGCCAGTACAAATTAATAACTACTCCCATGACTAGATTACTCCGGAGAGGTGTGAAATTCCAATGGCATGACGAATGTTAGAGAAGTTTGCAGTTACTAAGGGATATGATAGATACTACGTGATATGATTTTAATTACCTAGTCAATAAGCTTGTGTTGGGAGGGATGGTCTATTAATGGTTATGCTTAGCTTTGGATTATATCACGGTAATGTGTGGCACGCATGCAGTATTTGCGCTAGAGGATTGAAAGGTGTGTAGAGGTGTCAAAAACTAGCCATTAGAATAGTAAACTGGATAAGACAGAATTATTACCATTTTTAGGAGCATCCAACATGCATTTAATGAGGGGATTTTTCCAGATTTGGGACCGTTTTGTCAGTAATGGAACCTCATTAATGTCCAAGGAGTCGTTGCAGATGTGTCACAAGTATAAATATGAATCACGGGATCAAAATAATTCCCTTTGCATTCTAAGCGATTTTTATGCTTTGAGCTGATTATTTATCTTTTCCTTTTCTACGTCTATGTCTAGATTGGATCCCTGATTGAGGAATCATTGCCCAGTTTAGGATACGTAATTCAGAGCAGAATGAAAACCACCAGACCCGGAGATGACCCTGCTGCGTAGGAGGTGCCTGTGATAGAGACCCCTGCGCCATCTAAAGCTAAGAAGGGACAAACATATGGGACGCGTAAGTTCCCGAGAGAAAATACTCCTAGACCTCGCCATTCTTCCAGAGAGAAGATGAAGAAACCCATGCCTGAACTCCCAGAGACTATTGAGGAAGGGGATTACAACATGGTATAGGTAGCCGCCTTCTCGTGGCTGCTCAGTTACATTGAGCTGCACAAACCTATAGTGAAAGTGCCGAAGGACTTGGATAAGGTGCGCGCAGGTATCCAAGTTCCCATGATCCCAGAAAACGTCCCAATGGAGGGGCATATGCTCGCAAAAATCTCTCAGCTGCGATTCGATGACTGGGACATCACAGATGTTGTGAAGTTTCCAGAGCTTGCGTCGGAGTTCTATCTTGATCCAGTGCCCTATGCAAGAGGTCTGGTGTGCCTCAAACCGAAGAGAGAAATGCTAGGTCTGCACAAGGCAGGGCTCCTCAATCTGTTGTAGATCCCTCATTTTGGGCACAGCCGCATTAATGATATCTACATGAGACAATTGTTAGCGTTGGTGCATGACGATGAGCTTTGGTTAGGAGAGCGCATCCCAATTGATGCAAACCTAATTCACTGAATCACAGGATTTCCAAACAAGGGGGCCGAACCTATGGCCAATTTCGGAGGGAAAGAGCAGGAGAAATCGTTGGTGGAAAAAAACAAGAAGAAATATGATGTTATGCGCAAATCTTGGGGGTTTGTTGTAGAAGAAATTAACGACCCGGTTGTCCGTTTTGGCAGAGTAAATTTGGATTGCAAGATGATGCACAAGTGTAGGCCAAAGGAAGTGCTCGCGCATGTGATTGCGCTAGATGGGAGATGCGAAAAAGGAGTCATATACAACTAGTGCGCGTACCTGTGTAAAGATTTTCTTGAAAACGTGTGCGAAGTCCAGGAGGAGGGCAATCATTTTCAGTATGCTTGGCTCTTGTTGTTAATCGCATTCATTGGGTGGAAGACCCCTGAAGATACCCAATTCCCTGAACTCGCAGAGCCCATGTGTGAAGTTGTATCCTATGCAACCCTCTAGCACTCCTCTAACCCATTGCGAGCAAAAGAAAACAATATATTTTGGTTCTTATATGATGTGAGCTTATACTAGGCAGTACAGTCCAAGCTGCACCTGTCTCCCACTCTTTATGAGCAATACAAAATGATAGCTGACTTTAAGGCTACCTTTCACAATATCCACATCCACGCAAAGAGCATTATGGAGGGTTTCTGGTATGAGTTGCCTTACTTGGTGCACTAAGGAAATTTTGAGGTCTAAAATGGGCTTCCTAAGAAAATAATAAAATAATAGCTAAACTAATAAAATAATATTTATGAATTTGCAATTCACCTTTTGCACCAAAATCCATGTAACCATCATTAAATTCAATTCAAAATTTGCATCAAAATAAAATTAATAAAAAGTGTATTGATGTGACTATAAATAAGAATGAATTTTTCAAGAAAAAATCATTATCATTGCACAACT